>CANYBF010036452.1:0-15448 GCA_948192965.1 Dalechampia spathulata | reverse complement strand
AGCAAGGACCCTTCTAATCAAACCCTTATATCTATAAAAATTTTCCATCATTTGCTCAATATCAATGATCTCAAAGTTTAAGCTGAACATTATAGTTGCGATCATCTTTTTTGGACTAATTGAAATTAGAAGTCATAAGCTTATAAATATATCATAGAAAGCATCACAATGATCCATAAAGCATCACAATGATCCATAGAAAGCATACTTAGTGTGCAGATAGTTGTAGCAGTGTTCTTAAACAACTTTAGGTGAAATGCAAAGATGAAGCATTTGCTAGAACGTGTATTCAAATGGAAAAAATGCATAGGAAAAATACAACTATCCAATATGAACTATCACCTATTCAATATGCATGACGCAATTGAACTATCCAATAATAAGACTATCAACTATCAACACCTCACGACATATACGGAATAAATAGGTGAGCAAACAACAACTGCAAAGAAATATCAATAACAAGTCGCAAATCACAAACATGAGTCCATGAGTCCAGTATGAGAATTAAATCATACTTAATTGCGTTTATTATTTTGATCTGGACAAAGTTTATATGTAAAATTTGTTTACCACACAAGAGTATGAGAATTAAATCATACTAGGAAAAAAATTTGCTTTGCCGAATGCTTTAATGCTCTACCGAAAGCTGAATTAGCAACTTATATGGAATCCAAGATAGAGGACACTGGCAAATGAAACACAGATGCTGAGAAACAGGGGCTATCGAATAGAACTCGGAAATTATCGAACTCTGAAATTACCGTAATGCTGAAACTGCTTCGATGAGGTGTCGGCTCTCGGAAACTCCAATGCAATGCTTCGATGAATTCTCGAACTCGGAAACTCCAATGCAATGCTTCAATGTCTACCTCGGTAACTCCTTCAGAAGAATAACCCGGCAAACCCGCACTGCTTCAGTTCAAAATTGGGAAGGAAATTGCAGTACCCAAGCAAAAATAGAATGAAGTTTGATAATATTGATTCTAGAATTTCAATTTCAAACAATAACAGCAAGGAAATGAGGAAGGGAAGATCGATTTCGAAAAGGGATATGTGAAAAGGGAAGATCAATTTCAAAATTAGGGTGCCAACAGATATGTGAAAATGGATATGAAACTGGTTGCCTGATGTAATACCCTCTAGACATTAAAACGACGTCGTTTTATCCTTTCCAAAACGACGTCGTTTTGATGCTAACTCAAATTTTCTATTTAATATGTAAATATAATTTATATTAATTAATTTTTCTTAATTAATTATAATCTCAATTTGTCGGTTAAAACTTAATATTAATAATATACTTTTCTATTTATATTTTTGAAATATATATATATATATATACATATATATATATATATATATTATATATATACATTGAAAAATTATATACATTAATAATTTATACATTGCTACGGATTTAGCTACGGAATTAATTCCGTAGCTAAATTGTGACGGATTTAGCTACGGAAATAATTCCGTAGCTAAATTGTGCTATTTCGTTTCTATTTAGCTACGGAATTAATCCGTAGCTAAATTCCGTAGCTATTGAGCTTATTTTTTGTAGTGTCTGGATCTTATGCCAAAATTTGCTACATATTCAACGTATATGGGTCAACATGTTCTTGTTATTTTCATAAATAAATTAATACATTAATTTCATCAAATGTAAAAGGAGGGAAAATTTTGCAATCCCAACTCCACCCTATCTATATTATTTGTATAGGTCAACATATATTGTGGAATTCTCTAAAACATAACACTTTTTTCAAAAAAATTGTGTTTTTTTAAATTTAAGATAATAAATCTTATAAATATTTATAAAAATAACATTTTAACATTTTTTTTATTTTTAAGTTGTAGAAAATTTTATAAAATATAAATCACATATATTATTCATTTTTGTCAAAATTTGCAAATAAAACATTTCGATAAAAATATATAAAAAAAGATTTAATTTATATATTTTATAAATAAATTTGATATATTTAATATGAAATGATCCATATAATATAAAAATATAATTAAAAATAATATAATTTTTTTAAAAAATTAATTAGTTAAATCTAATATTATATAATATGACTTATAAAACATATTTAAATAAGAGTTGTAAGTTAATTCATAATATAATTTGATTTTTATCATATTAAAAACAACAGAATAACATAAAATTAAAAATGAATTCAATTATATATAATATAAATTAAATTTTAAAAAAAAACATATTTATATTGAATTAAAAAATTATATCTAAAATGAAAAATGGATATTGATACAATGGAGAGAAAAGAAAATAGGTACTTTATTATAGTTTGCTTGGTTTTATTTTTTCCCTGTCATTTCTCGACAGTAATGTTTGCTTATCGTATGATCATAATTTAAAATCATCATGATGAACCAGGGCAGGAAATATGCATTAAAAATGACCTAATAAAAGAAGTTCAACGCTGTCCCTACATGTTAATGAATCTTCCACGATGCTCCCTCTTCCTCCAGTTCTATTTCCCTTTTTTATATATATAATTCTAGTAAATACTGGACCTCCAAAATGATTTTCATCATTGTTGAATAATTTTGATGACCTTTTCACACGTTTTTGTAATTACGTGAGATATATATATATATATGTGTATATGTATATTATATGATCGATGAAAGAGAGAGGCATATGGTGACATGGATATAAGTATAAATTGGAGGGAGTTTGAACAGCTAGGGTTGAACTGAAACCTGATATACTTCCAGTAAAAAAGCAGATCAGTCTATCAAAGCAAGGCTATCAGAGTGATCAGGATGATTAACCTGAGCTTTGAGCAAAAGCCCCTGAAGAAAGGCACGTGGAGTGTTGAAGAAGATCAAAGGTTGATTGCTTATATCAACCGATATGGAATTTGGAACTGGAATGAGATGCCAAAAGCTGCTGGTAATTGAGAAACTAACTAACTAACTATATGTATATATATATATATATATATATATATCATAACTTAGTGGATTTCATATGGATATAAAAAGATGATTGTTTAAAGAGAATTTTCTTGATTTTAGGTTTGTTAAGGTCAGGGAAGAGTTGCAGGCTTCGGTGGATGAATTATCTGAAACCAGATGTAAAGAGAGGAAACTTCAGCAATGAGGAAGATGAGATCATAATCAATCTTCATGGGGTGCTGGGAAATAGGTACTTGTTAGGATGAAAACATTTCAGATTTTATCTCCATTTTTAGAGCAGAATAAAGGGGTGCTCAAATAATTTATTTCACATCATATGAGCATGACTTATGTTTCTGGTGTAATCATCCTTTTGTTTCAGATGGTCTGCAATTGCTGCTAAATTGCCCGGACGAACAGATAACGAGATCAAAAACCACTGGCACACTCATTTAAAGAAGCGCTGTGCTGCCAAAGAAACTAGACCTCATCAACTGCAGAATTCTGGAGTAGAATCTAAGAATGTCACCCTGATTTCATCGTCAGAGTTGTCTTCTTCCAGTTCTTCATCAATAAACTTCAATCCTGACTATGAATCATACCACAAAATCCAGGCCATGGATCAAGACATTGCTTCATCCGCAATGCATGGAAACTCTCAGAATTGTTTCCGGGGGGAATCATTATCACTAGAAAATTTGGAACTAATCCAGGACCAGATGTGGCTTGATGACGACTACGCTGATTATCCATATACTTCTCCTGAAGGAGCCAGCAATAGTTCATCTGATTATTTTTCTCTTTGGTCTGATAATGATCGAATCATAGAAGGGAATGTCAGTTCATCAGAAATATCAGGAGATCAGTTCCAATTTTCTCCAATGCAATTTCTCAATACAGCGGAAAACAACGCAGCCCAGATTGAAGGATCAGTAAACTCATGCAGTCATCAAATTATGGCTCATGATGGTTCATTTAATAACTACCCTCCATTATGGTCCTATAACTATCAAGCTGTCGAGATGAATAACAATGGCTTGCCTACGTTATCCGAAGAAATGCAGATTGTCTGGGAGAATGAACAATCATTTCCAATGGAAAGTTTGCTAACGGCTGAGGATTATGGAATGTTCAACGGAATATGGCAATGATATATCGAGTGAGAATCGTGCTGCTAAGCGCGTACATATGCATCTAGGAATCATGCAACTGAATGATCTTTCTTCCATTGGCTTCTTGTATCGGTTCTGTTAGGCCAAATCAACTATTCTTCTACAGCTGTAACTGTTGATTGGATAGTGATTAATTATTATCTATCAACTAACTGGTAATTGACAATTCCTTAAAAATTAATATTTAAATGAATTGTTTAATTTTTAAGTAGTTCAAAAAAAATAAAATTATAAAAATGAAACTTTAAAAAATCCATAATTCAATCATGTATGTCAAAAAAAAGAGCAAATTTTTTAAAATAACATTTTTGTCAGGATTTCTTGATATATTCTTTAACATATATAAAACAGATTAAATTTGAAAAATATCGATTTTAAGGATCTAATCAAGTTTTATACAATTTGATCACAGTTGAACTGCAGTCTCTTTGATTCCTTAGCTTGGTGGGGGATCAGTGATGGAGATGAGTGTGAAAACGTTGACTGATGCACAAGTGTATGATATAATATAAATATAAATATATGAATGATGGAGATGAGTGTGACAACAACATTTGACAGTAATTTTGTCTGATCTGCCGTCACTAAATGCACTTCCTTGAACCTGATCCGCTATTTCTCAGAGCCTTCCATGATCCTTGTACGTCTTTGCTTCCCCTTGAAAAGAATTCCTCCCCCAAGAACTTTGTCTAAAAGTTGGTGTAATGTTTTGCTGATATATATGATGTCCGCCTGGGATTTGCTCTCATGAATATGAAGTTGTTTGTATGCTGAGAACAGACCAGCTGGTGATTGATTTGACGATCGATGGCTACTCCTCCTCCTCCTCCTGGATCTGTGCGCGCTCCGCTGAGAAAAGGGGCATGGACTGTCGATGAAGATGTTAAATTGACTAACTATATTGTGAGATATGGCCATTGGAATTGGAATCAGATACCGAGATTTGCTGGTAAGTAAAGGCTGAATGATTTAATTAATCTCAGATGGTGAGATGCATTTAATTAGTTGTTGTTATTTGTTTTAGGCTTGGCAAGATCAGGGCAAAGTTGCAGGAGTCGTTGGATGCATTACCTGAGGCCGGATATAAAGCGTGGCAATGTCACCAGGGAAGAAGATGAGATCATAATCAATCTCCATAAGATGATGGGAAACAAGTGGTCTATGATTGCATCTCATCTACCTGGAAGAACAGATAATGAGATAAAAAATCACTGGCACAAACACTTGAAAAAATTAATGAATGATGAGGGTCCTCCACATGCAACCACACCGATGCCAACAGGAAACAGGACATTCTACTTTGAAGAAGAAGGAGGAGCGATGAATGCATATCAAGATGATGATGATGAAGAAACAGAAGAGTCGTTTCCAGAAACATCCTATTCAGTGAGCTTTAACTCTAGTGGGATCTCAGTGTCATCCAAGATCTCTGCTACTTATAGTTCTCCAACGTATTACCCTAATAGGGTCACTGCAATTCCTAATAAAACCGACACCATTGAAGAAAGCATCGGTTCTTTTCAAGCACCCACAAACTCCTTAGGTTTTAAGTAAAAGGGGCAGGGCAGGCAATGCCTTTATCCGATGCTGATGCTGTTCCACCCTACTATGAATAATTCTTCATCCTGATTTGGTTTGTGTATTTCTTTTCAATGGATTCATATCATGATAACGATACATTCATACATCTGCTAGCCTCGGCACATATTTGTTAAAATCCAGGATTAAAGTAGGCATGGACTGCAATCAATAGCCAGTCAGTTGCAAGGAACCCGTTTCTCAGACAAAGATACTCCACCATTTAAGACAAATAGCTACGTGTCTTCTACGTTGTCCTTTGTTTCTTCTCTTCCTTTTATGATAAAAATATATTCATATAGATTCGATTCATGTCTCTCTTTTTGATATATTAAAAATTATTATATAAATCGAGTTCATCGTAAATAATATATCGGTAAATAATATATCGGTAGAAATCATCAATCCTAGTATGTTATTTCTCTAGAATCCAGAATTTATTTCAAACAGGCGTTTGACTAACATTCCCGAGAAAGCATAGAAGAAAGTGGATAATTACTGAATGCAGCAGAATCAAGTGAATTGTCATTCTCTTTTCTTCCATTCTCCTCCTGAACAAGAGATCTCTGATTCTTAACTCCTCCCCATTTCGGAGATCTCAGAATCAGTCCCGGCAAGATGAACTCTTCCCATCTTAAAGAACGTATAAAGAACAAAGAACACACAAAAAAAAAAAACAACAAAAAAAAACTCTGATACAGTATCTGCCGCCAGATAACAGACACAAACATGGTAACATGACATTGGATTCTCTGCTTCCCCCTTCTTTAATCCCTTCCCGTTTGCCTTCTAACCCCGTTCTCAGCACCCCTTAAACGTAGATGGACTCATTTCATTCAAGCTGTCCATGTGTAGTTTCTTCTTTGATGGTCATAACTGATAATGGCGCTAAAGAAATGGCCCAATTACAGAGCTACTGATCTTCTGCGTCCGCACCTGCTAAATTAACCTACACTGTCATTAATCATTCATTATTGTCACTTGCTGCTGTGGTATAGCCTGTTCTTCTGCGACGTTTGACCTCTTCCTTATCTGTCAATACTGTTGCGGTGGCGAAGCTGGTGATCTCACTTTCTGATCTGGTGGTAATGCCCGTCCAGTACACTTGCTGGTGTTTTTGTGCTTGAAACTGTTTCCAGAATTGATTCATACCATTCCATTTCCACCATTTCTTGAAGGGAATTTAAGCATTTTAGCAGTTTTTCCTAGAACCATTTTCATCAGCATCAATGAAATGAATAATCATAATCACATAATGAACTAGTGGGAACATTTTCTTACTTTATTTACATATTCAGAGGAAGAAATCGAGCATCCGAAAGAAGAAAACTGCACTGGGAATAGTTCATGTGAAGCTAGAAGAAGAGCTGATGCTGCAATAATCGATGGCTTGAACTCTAGTAACTTTATGTCTGCAACGGTTATCGAGTTATTTGCCAACTTTTTGATCAATCTCTACAACTTGTGAAAATTACAAATTCCAAGGTAAATTACCATGATGAGCTTTAAAAATAATCTCTGTTGCTCGATCCTTCAGAGCTTGTGTTAATGGCGGATCTTGAAGTTCAAATAAAGAAATGAAGAATTGCAAGAAACACAAAGGTGTTATGGATCTCGTTCGCCAACTCAAAGCATCAAGAATAAGCAGCTCCATTCGATTAATCATCTGCATGTCGAAGATGAAACTTTCCTCGCTCTGTTCCATTATCAGAACGTTTTTCACATAAGTTTCTCCAAGCAGACAGTTTCTACTATCAATCAGACATGGTATACGAACGTGAAACAACAGCAAAGTTACCTGTAAATCTGAGAGTGGGAATTTTATATTATTCATCTTTGCTGCCAAAGAAAGGGAAGATAGTACGACAAGTCGCAGAAACCATGGCTTTCCTTTCTGCAAATCAAACAAAACAATATCAGCTCGAAAGCGTACTGCTGAAAACAAAAACCCTTGTTTAAGGATGCAAATTAAGTAGAAAAAACATGGTATCGAGTCAGTTGCATACCGGGATTCCTTGCCTGGAGATGAATCGATCCACGTAAGTCACCGCAAGGTAAGCAAACATGGGTTCAAAGTTGCAGGAATACTGTGCCTGCCCACCTAACACAAAATTAGAACAGAAATAAACAAAGAAAGATGGAGATTTAACTAGTGCAGCAGTTTCCATACTAAACTTTTTCACATATATATACCTGAAGAATAAGAGAAATGGCTTCTCGACGGAAAGAAGAGTAAAAGTCGCAAGTTTTGAGACATTTGAAGAAGTTTCTTGAAGGCATATGATCCGATTCAGATGCAAAGAGATATGCCACAGTATCAAACTGATGCTGGTTGAAGCTAGTGAGGGGATTTTGAAGATCAAATTCCATAATTATTATTAGTTGTGTTTGTTGATATATATGGTTTGAAGTTGCTCTTATATATGCGTTGCTGTAAAAGAGAGAGAGAGAAAGAGTGTGTGTGTGTGTGTACTGTTCATGTGTAGTACAAGAAAAACAGTGGTGAAGAAAAGTGAAAGAAAACAATAAATAATCAAAGGCAACGGAAGCTTCGCTTTCTGTGCTCTGCAAAAAAGACTGTTACAAACAAGTCTTCTGCTTCACTTCTTGTATGTATGAAGTTGTCCCTTCCTTCCTTAATCATCTCAATTTTAACGTGGATGTGTGGTTATTTATACACAAATTAATGAACTAGCTCCCCACTTCGTTAATAAGCTATGCATAAAGGCATACCCATTTCTAAAATTTACGTCTAATTCATCAAATCGAAGGTTTATTGTCTTTTTCGTAAGTTCTCACGATTCAAAAGGAGATTACTATTATATTGTAAAGCAGATGGATTAAAAAACTTACAATTAAAATCACGTTCTCAGATAAAACAAAAGGCATTCATGATGTTTTATGCTTTTGTGGAGAATTTTCAACTAGTTTTTTGGGTAGGTAAGAAGTATGAAATGGGAAAAAAGCAAGCTTGTTGCTGTAGTCCCACTGCACCTCTTTAATGCACTTTGTTCGTCTTCCATGAAAACGAAATTGCATTTTATGTACAAAAACTATAACATAAAACAATAATTTCATGTAAGCCAACTGTATTATATGTTAGGGTAGAAGAGCTCACATGGATAAACAATGAAATGGCCTACCATGGATTAAAGAGGGAGGAGATAACGATTCAATGGAGACGATGATACTCTAAACGCTAAGTCATTGGTCCATGTTTACCATTGCTCATACGCAGCAAACATATACCTCTGCTCGTTATTCACGTGCATGTGATAAATGCCAATCTTTCCTTTTGGTACATATTTTTATCTCTTTTGCTAACACTTTTTCCCCCCCTGGTTTTTCTTTCTGATCTCTGCGTTCCAAATTAGACAAGTTATGATCTTTCCTGAGCATCATCGTTCAGACACAAATCATCAGAAGAACCCCACTTGTTTTGTTAACTCGGTTTCATAGAAATTTCCGAGTTCCAAAAGACCCTCTTCCATTCATCAAGTTTCTTGTTACTTTTATAAATGAATTAATTAGTAGGGCATGCCTTCATCATGTTTACTGGCAAGGAGAGACCCTTGTTTGAGGCATTTAATTTTGTCGACGTTTAAAAACAAATACAAATATACGTACTGCAATTACTTATTAAAAGCCAAAAGGGGATAGCTCTTGAAGGATCTTGGGAAAATTTTACTAATTAAGTGAAATGTTACTGGATCATACATCTACAATTAAGAGTCTATCCTTGTCATGGCAGAAGGACAGCTTGGTTTCAGGTGCTGGTGTAACATGGCAGGCCCCATCCTTTCTGCGTTTTATCCATCCTTTCTGCGTTTTATCTGTTTTCAATCTCCACCTTTAGATTTCTTCACTCATCAACTTCATGATCCTAGATGCCCACATGCCGCTTCCAAACCACCGTAACTGGATTGAACCAACCTCATTGGTTTTGGTTTGAACTGGAACTCATATAAACCATTCATGGACTACACCTAACAGTTTAAACTTTTAATGGTTGACAGTTCAAATTGTTCATGAAAAGGAGGAACAACCCAGTGATGTCCATGGATAGTGATAGCACATTGCGCAGCATCGATTGGAAATTCTGCATTTACTTTTATCTCTTGACTTTCTACAATAGGAGACTTGAATTCTGGTGGATATATGAAGTGACCACTGGCTACATGGATGAGATGTCTGGCTAATACGAGAAAAGCTTATCATCTATATTTTTAGTAAGAAATGTAGCAACAAATATCTACAGCACAATCTATGATTCCCCCACAAATATCTACTGACCCGATTCTAGTTGTATTACATGTATTATAATCATATGGTAATTGAATATGAATTTCAGAATCAATTAAATAATGATATTATACAAGAAAAAAAAAAAAAAGGAGCAAATGGCATTGAGATTAGGAATGCTCAAGTATCGACGCAACGACATCAATAATCAAAATGCCGTATTGTCCATGCAATGTTGTCCGGTGCAGATTAAAAAAAACATCGTACCTTAGCCAAAATGCCTTTATGTAAATTAGATTATGCAACGTTGTCCGATGCGAACTGGCAGCATAGCTAACAACTCTGGTGGGATCCTGCTCCCCATTTAAAGAGACCCATTTCGATTTATTTCTCTTACAATATATGCCTACATTTCATAAATTTCTGTTACAGTATATATCTGCGAACGCCATGCAGCGCAGTTGGGTTTTCTTTTTCTGCTGCCTGTTAGGCTGCTTTTCTGCTTGACTGGCTGGTACTGCTTTTTAGTAGCCTTATATGCATTCTGGTGTTCGGACATCATTGCCAAAATGGTCAGACCATTTTGAACGTTGACTTTTCTCTTGCCATCTCGAGGACGTATTGCAGGTAGCTGCAGCATATCAAGTAACTCTATATAGGTCCAGAGTTCATGATGAAATGTAATCATTTGTGTTTCTCTTTGTTTGCAAGAGCCAATAGAACCAACCAGCAGAATATTATAAGAAATATGAAGAACAAGATTGCTTTAAATGTCAATCCAGACTATATCATCATTCCTCCATTTGTTTTCGTTATCCCAATCACATCGAGAGTATGACTATATATATCATACCATCGCACCAAGCATGTTAAAGCCATGGCCGAAGAACACACCAAAAATGTCATAAGCCAGCAGGAGCCAGTAAACAGGAAAAACAAGTAAAGGAAATACAAAAGAGGAAAAGTCAACATAGCCTTTTCGAAATCTTGACCCATTTCAGTTCTGGTTATAGACAAGGTATCCTTTTACTAGTACTTGAGTTTGATTTTCTTTACGCATGGGGTTGGTGCTCCAATGGTCCCTCTTCTGCTACTGCCAAAAAGCTTTTAAGATCTGAAGCCCATCCTCTCCTTACTCGCTCCCATGATGGAGTCGATGCTAATTTCTTCATCAATTATCTTAGTTTGATTTAAATATCGAAACTTATATGAATTCCTACGTGCAAGTTTGATGTTTTCATTATATAGCGAAAGCTTGCATACTGTTCTTCATAAAGGCTTAAGGAGCTGCATATATATGGGTCGAGTCCAGCATTCATGGGCCTCACCTTGTTTCCATGGGTATGGTATGGTATAATTTCTTCTATGTGAACGGTATAATGTCAAGATAGCTAAGGCCAATTGGTAATACAGATGGAAACCAAAAGTAAAACGACTCGGTCAAGTTGTATATGAAAAGGCTCCATGGAAAAAAGGTACCACTTTTGGAAACTACCAAAAAAGTGTCCGGGGTGTGTGTGTGTGTATGTATATGTAAATACCATTAAAATTTTTATATTAAATTAAACATCAAAATCTTTATAAATATTAATTGATTTAAAATGTGTAATCAATATATAGATATACACCACTCTATAATACAGGACAACGTCAACACACGCAATAGTCCACCAAACAACCATGGCGGGGAGGATTGCGGCTTTTCACGCCAATCATCTTGACTTTTTGGGGAAGGCCAAGCCGAAGCTGCTTGGTTTTGCCGTCCATTGGTTGCTTAAAAGTCCACCAGTAAAACCTTATAGGCGACTTTATGTCACCTTTGACGTCAAAGGTCTTCCTCCTTTTTGTTGTTTTTAATATTATGACATGGATGAGAAATTATATCCTTTTCCCAAGTCAATGTTAGATTGACATGTGATCAATTAACATGCAAGTTGTTTTATTCAAGCAATGACGATATCGAGTCAGTTTTTGGATCGAAACCCATGAATGTTGTAAGCTGACAAAGGTAAAGAGAATGGCGGGCTACTTGATTTGCCCAGTGTATTTGGTGGGGAAGGGAATGGCCAGCTCATAAACAGATAGAAATCCGGATCATGTTCATACCAATATTTCGTTATTTATTATGATACACTTTCCAAGATTCACACATATTATTTGAAAGAGAGACAATTAAATATTGCATGTGGACATGTGAATGGTATTATAATAATTCATTAAGTAGCATTTCATAATCAACGATTTAATCATTTGCTTTCGTGAGGAAATTGTTAATGAGTTGGTTGGTCAAAGAATACTATGATGACGTGAGGAATCATTTTGTGTAAAAGTGGGCAGGATTTTATCTTGATTATTGGTTTATTACTATCCTTTTTGAAATCCTTTTCATTGGCAATGTCCGAATTAGGAATCTTGTCTGTTTAAAGGTATTGCTTAGCCTGTCAATCGTATAACCTTTTCCATGGTCTATTTAAAACCTGTCAAAGATTCTGAAACTGTCAAAGATTCAATTTTTTATACTTAAAATAGCTATTCTTTTTCTTGAATGTTATTGTTGGCTTTGAATTCTGCACTCTCCACTGCCTCATCACTCGACTTTAATTTGCAGTCTGCAAGAGAAGAGTGATAAAAGGAAAAGGGTCAATTCTCCTTTTTTACCCCGCTTCTAAAAGTCCTGATCCTGATAAGGTTTCTATCCTTTTTAACCATGATATTCAATCATGCATCTCGTATTTGTTTGTTCAAGTGATGCTCATTCATGATTTCATTGCTTCTCTTTTGATAATTGGTATAAGAAAATCCAGTTTCAGGAATGGGACTGTTCTCTTTCATCTCTCTGGGTTTTCCATTGTCATCTGCTACATGGTTTGATTATGATCTATGATTCTCTTTTCAGGGTGTTGCTAAGATTTGGCTTGATAACTTCATAGAGGAAACCACGGTAATGTCAGTTTCCAATGGAATTGAGGCTCTGGTTCCGAAAAGGCTCGAGGTAATTTCTGTTGATACATCGATTTGATCAAGATTGTTGCTGGTATAGCGATATTGATACCCGTCCAATTTCTTTGATATCCAGGGAAAATATAAAGCAGTTTTTGTTTGTTGGATTCTTGGAATGGGTTCCCTCATTTCCTGGAACAGTATGCTAACAATAGGAGATTACTACTACAGCTTGTTTCCTGAGGTCTGTAACATCATCTTCTTTTCCAGAAGCTAAACCTGCTGTCGATTTTCAATTATGAGTGGTCGAATTAACTCTCTGACTCATTACGTATCCTTTTGCTTTCATTTCCCATGAAAAGAGTTACCATCCTTCGAGGGTACTTACCCTGGTTTATCAGCCATTTGCACTTGGGACAATTGCAATTCTAGCATACTATGAATCAAAAATCAATACCAGAAAGAGGAACTTGGCTGGATACTTCCTCTTCACATTAAGTACTTTTATGCTTTTGATTGTAAGTAGCAATAAGAATCTATTTCAGCTCTTTCAGTTTCCTTTGATTCTGATTCTTCAAGTAATTTGGCTCCATTTTGTTCCTCTACCAAATTATGACAGATGGCCATCGTTACTTCGGGGAAAGCAGGCATCGGAGCCTTTCTGGGTATATGTGCTATAGTTGCTGTTTTTGGACTTGCAGATGCTCATGTCCAAGGAGGAATGGTTGGGGATTTGTCTCTTATGTGCCCTGAATTCATGCAAGTCGGTATTTTTTTGCAAGTTTCTTTTTTACGTTATCCTATTTTCAATGAATCACGTGATTCTGATGCATTTCAGTTTTAATGCCATGCAGTCTTTCTTTGGTGGGTTGGCTGCAGCTGGAGCACTAACTTCTGCCTTAAGGTTAATAACAAAGGCAGCATTTGACAAGGCTGATGATGGTCTTAGAAAGGGAGTTGGTAAGTAACTTGCTGATTGCACCATCCGGAGAACTTCCTAATATATGAATAATTCGTTGTTTAGCGCTAATTCTGTGGATGCAGAACTATACCTATTGAACACTTTGTTTTGACAATGCAGTGCTGTTTCTGGCAATCTCTACGTTCCTGGAATTTATATGCGTTATCATGTATGCATTTTTCTTCCCTAGACTGCCAATTGTGAAGTATTACCGAGCAAAAGCAGCCTCGGAAGGATCAAAAACTGTTACAGCTGATCTTGCAGCCGCTGGAATCCAAAGCCAGCAAGTAACTAACTTCCACACCATTCATCTGTATGTTTTTATGGGTTTGGATTGGCAGACAAGTTGTGTTTTAATATCATGAAACTTGATCACCTTGCAGGTTGCAGATGATCCCCAACTCCATGAAAGATTGAGCAATAAACAACTGTTCTGGCAAAATATTGATTATGCACTTGACCTGTTTCTGATATACGTTCTTACACTATCAATTTTCCCTGGATTCTTATACGAAAATACTGGTGAACACAACTTGGGAGAATGGTAAGTCTTTAATTTGTTTGAAATCTACGAAACTGAGAACCCCTGGATGACCATGTGATTCATCTGATAAATATTGGCCTTTTCAGGTATGCAGTGGTCCTGGTTGCAATGTACAATTTCTGGGACCTTATAGGAAGATACGTTCCATTGGTAAAATGCCTGAAATTGGAATCCAGAAAGGGTCTCATGATAGCAATTCTTGCACGTTACCTTCTTGTTCCTGCATTCTACTTCACTGCCAAATATGCTGATCAGGGATGGATGATCGCGCTTACTTCCTTTCTGGGTTTATCAAACGGCTATCTTACCGTCTGTGTCATGACAGTGGCACCCAAGGGCTACAAGGTATATTCATTCACATACTCATGGTTGCTCCACTTTGACATCTTTCGACGTAAACTGGAAGATTCTGACATAGTTTCTCGGGGAAATATGTATTATTATGTTTTGTAGGGACCTGAGCAAAATGCTTTGGGGAACTTGCTTGTGGTGTTCCTGTTAGGCGGCATATTTGCTGGCGTTGCTCTTGACTGGCTATGGCTAATAGGCAAAGATTCATTCTGAGGAAAGGAAGATGATATTTTCAGACAGCAATGAGGGACTTTGAGGGCAGTACCCAGTTGTTGAATGGATCAAAAAGGGAGCATGGATTGAGGGAATAAGCCATTCCATGCAACACAAAAAAATTAGAAATGATTGTAAATGTCTCTCTACAGAGCATTTCATTGATGAATATCTCTTGTACAAGTGCTTTTGTTAACTACATTGAAAATCAAACAAAATGTTTATGCTTCCAACACGAGGAAATTGTTCACCAATTGAAGTTTCTGCAAGGCAATGTTCTGGGTCGTTAAGGGGAAGGGGGTGGCGGAATTCAAGGATGCCATGAAAGCGTGAGGTCCAATGGAACGAGTCGTTCCAGAGCAGGGAATTAGAAAATAAGATTTTTTTTTTTAAAAAAAAAACTTTTCAGATCAGTAGCAATAATAGTAATAATAACAACAAAGGAATAAAGCTTGTTATAACAAAAACAAACAGAAAAAAAAAAAAAAAAAAAAAAATTGCCAAGGGTTGCAGTGT
>CANYBF010036383.1:0-12468 GCA_948192965.1 Dalechampia spathulata | reverse complement strand
CTCTCTTCCCTCTTTCCTTTTTCCCTTATTGTGCACAATATATTTCCATGCTGGATCCTTATGTACCGGTACTCAACTACCGAAGGAGGACAACTGTAATCTTGGCCCGTAGGCCCTTTTATTATGCCTATGTCTCGAGACTCAACTCCTGAAGGAGGAAATATAATATACGATTCCATTGTGGAATCCTGTAATATATGATCCAGCATGCCTTTCCTCATTTTCTCTCGCTCTGTTAGACATTCACACTCCCAGATGTCATGAGTAAGCTAACATACGAGAGTATCAAATGGAATCTCAAGCAAGAATCATGAAACTCAACAGATAACAAGCTCATGGCATCAACGAATAGGTAAATACGGGAATTCAATCCCCAATCATCAAGTACTAAGACATACTTGGCTTAAAAGCAATCAAAGAAGCAAAGAACAACTAATACTCAACAACACTAACTAGCACGAACCTGGTAAAGGTAAAGCTGCTAAGGTCTAATCACGTCTCTAAGCTTCTAACCTTGTAAAACCAACTCCGCTACGCTTAATAAACTGAAAGGAGATGAACTCTAGGGTTTAGGGACGTAGGGAAAGGGTTTAGAAGAAAGAAATGGAAAGACAGTCAAAGAAAAGTCTAAGTTTATCCTTTTAAAAATGGTATTTTAAGTCACGTACGGTGGTACCAAATACCCGTACGCCTGTACCAACTGAAAAACCTTGATGGACTGATTTTCTTGTAAGTTGTCGTACGCTCGTACCACATCTGGTACGCTCATACGACCCCAAAGTTACTGACAAACCTAAATTCCTGCGAGTTGACGTACGGCCGTACAACCCTTTGGTACGCCTGTACGACCTCCAGGACCTCAATTCCCCTGTTCCCTCGAGCTTGGTATGCCTGTATGTCTATCTGTATGCCCGTACCGCATGATTAAAATCAGAACATGCCTCAATTGATACCCCTAACTCTCCCAAAACCTGTAAAATACACTCCAAAACCAATCCTAACACATCAACATCACTATCCTTCATCCAACCGAGAAGTCACACTTCCCAATAAGGCAACAGTGTCACAAAATACCATCACAAATACAAACATACATACATACATACATACACGTATACACATCATCAATATATAACCAACTCATACACATACCGACCTCTGCCCGTATACTAGCGTACAAACTACTAGGGTCTCAACTACGGGTGTAACAGGATTAGATGACTTGATATACTCGTCATAAAATCATTTAACCATTAGGGTCGAGATGAGTTTCGAGTACTTCTTTGGATAGGTAATTGTTCTAAATTTTAACTATTTGACATGAATTCCGGTTGATATGTGTATTCAACTGTGTTATGTGAACTTGAAATGATATCTTGTTTTATGGGTGTAACATTAATGGTTTGAGAAAACGTTTCATTTTGTGTTGATACACGAAGAATAATGGGACTGTCTTTTGAAATGATATTACTCTTAAAACATAAACTTTTGAAAATATGAAATTTATCATAATTGGGTTTAGAACTTCATTTGAATTGATTTCACTTTTATGAAATGATTTCCTTTATTATTTAGAAAAATGAAAATGACACACATCACACACATCCTTTTCTTTAGGCATAGAGACATGAGTTTCATTAATATGAGAAAATAATCTTTAAATACATGTTCTAACCTCTTGTGCCATAATAGGTAATCTTTGAAATGTTCTACACAGTTGCTAACAACTCTTATCATATAACCCATTTTTAAGATTTGTAGTGGCAATGATTTCATTCATGATACTAGGTCTTGAAAAAACATTTATCAGAAACAAAAGTAACAGCAATCTTATCATCATTTATGATCTTACTAACTGAAAGTGGATTGTGGATTATGTTTAAAATTGGGGATATGCAAGGCATGGTTTTAGAGTTAATTTAGGATGTAGAAGAATGGTACCATTATGAGTTATGGATTGTTTGCTTCCATTTGGTAAAGTTACATGATTGTTTGAGCATGGTGTATGTTTATTAAACAAATGTGAGGTATGAGTCATGTGTGAAGGCAGTGGCGGATCCACAGTGGGGGCAGTGGGGGCACTTGCCCCCACTCATTCAAAATTTTTTAATATATATATATAATTTTTATATAAATATATATATTTTGCCCCACTAATTTAAAAAATTTTACAATTGCCCCCCTGAAAATTATACTTTGCCCCCCTGAAATTATGCTTTGGATGTAAATTTGCCCCCTCTGAAATTATGCTCTGAATCCGCCCCTGTGTGAAGTAGCTCTAGTGTCGACTATACAAGATCCTATGTTCTTAAATGAATCAAGTAAAAATGTAAAAGTGTTCATACCTACATAAGCATAAATGCTTGTACAGTTTGTTAATACTAAAGTTTTATGCACTTACAAGTACTTTACGATCTCTTAATGAACGAATGATGCAATGTTTGGACTTTCCTTGCTTAAAACACTCTTAATTAGCAAGTCAAGTGGAGTATCTTCGATCATAACATTTGCCTTCTCCTTTTTCTTCTTCATGTCAGGGAATCAATCTAGATAACCAATAATCTGAAACAACCCTCCTTGGTATGTCCAGACTTTTCACAATGAGTACATTTGATTGAAAATTTCTCTCTTTTCTTATCAACTCTCTTGTAGTGCACTTTATTGATGGTATTTTAAACCCTAATATAGCTGACATGTTTGTGTTGTTTAAGATTTGGACCTTCTTTTTATTTTCCACACTTAAGATCATAAAATAGGCTTTGTTAACATTAGGTAAAAGCTCCATGATGAATATTCGATTTCTTACATGATCATAGATATCATTTAAGCCTATAAGAAATTGTATAACTTTATCTTCATTATTGGTGCCATTAATTTCTTTAGTTGTTTCACATTTATAAGCTAGTAAAGGTCTCAAGCATCCCATTGTTTCTTCAAATTTGTGAAATGCATCATTACTGTTATGTTGGACCAATTAAAAATCTGATTTCTTGCTTAATCTAATATCATTATGGCCTGTTACTTTTTACATATTACTCCTTTAGATCATCCCATAATTATTTTGTATATGTAATATAAACAAAAACTTCAACAAGTTCCTTAGATAAGGAGTTTAAAATCCAAGAGATTACTATAGAATATGTTCACTTTCACCTCTCAAAGTCAATATCTTATTCATTTGGAATTGGATATTTTCAGTTAACGAAATCAAGTTCATCCTTTGCTTGGAGTGCAATAGTCATCGATCTGCTCTAAGGAACATAGTTGGATCCATCCAGAGGAACACTAACATTAATCTACATTTTGGCAAGCTTCGATCTTTATTTCGATGAGATCATTTACCGTTTCAATCATTTAGATAAATTTAATATGAGCTTTGATACCATATATAAATTTATTACAAGAAAAATGACATAATTTTGTATCCATCAAAAACTAATATTTGTACTATTACATGAAACACCCACCAGCAACAGAAAATAACCAACTCTCTCAACAACCAAATAATATGGACTCACGACAACAAGCCAAAATTGTACACATAATCACTTGGATTATTTCTTTATTAATCTTAAATGATAGCATTAAATAAACACAATAAATAAAAATAAATTTATATTTTTTCAAATTTTAAAATTTAGGGATTTTTTTCATAATTTTTTTAAATGTGAAGTTTACATATTCGGTATTAATCTGAGACTCTTACATATTGGGTATAAAATACTTAAAGAGCTCCACGTTTGTTGGGTTTTCAAACAACACGAAGAAGCTCAAAGCCATGCTTCGGAAAAGGCAACTGTGGACTACTACTCTCTCTGCAAATCTTCATCACAGAGCCAACCCTTTCCCCTCTACGACACGTCGTTTCGTGCCTCTGTTCTATCTCTCTTCCTCACCTGACATCCCCCTCATAAGTTCTACGTTTTCTTCTACCACTCATCAGCTCCATCACTTTCTCCAGAACCCTCTCAAATTTTACTGGAAAAGTTTCTCCTCTGAAATTTTCAGGAATCCTAATTCTACTTGCTGGAATTGCAATGCTCAGCCTCCACAATCGTTTCCGTTTCTTGTTTGTGAATCGTGCCGTTCTGTCCAGCCTGTTGATCCTTCTATCAATTACTTTGACATTTTTGGGCTGTAAAAGATTCTCTCTTCGCTTCTTTTTATCCTAATTTTGTTTCTTTGTTAGTTGAAAATATTCTCCTTCTCTCGTATAATTGGAGCTTTGATCGATAAAATTACCGAAACAGGGAAAAGAATTACGAAATACGAGATGAGAATTTGGAGAGGAAATATAAAGATTGGCAAAAACAATTGCATCCTGATTTAGTTCATACCAAATCTCAGGTTGGTTTCCCCTTATTTCCTAATTCGTTTATGCTTAACAGTAACAATATCTTTTACAAGTAATTGTTGATGTGGGTTGGCTCTTTTCTTTTTTTTTTCTTCTATGTTACAGAAAGAGAGAGAATTTGCTGCTGAACAGTCTGCACGGGTGACTGATGCTTACAGGACGCTTAGTGATCCACGGTTAAGGGCAATTTACGTTGTAAGTATTATATCTTTTTTCTGTTGGATTTTGTTTGAGCATTATTACTTCATACTATTCGTTTCTTTATAATAACGATTCTTTTGCTTTAATTTCGTTTCATGCTTCTTGGTGATATATATATATATATATCCATTGTCGGACTATATTCTAGGTGCTAGGTGGGCAGGTTTTACACTCCAATGGTTCAATGGCTCTTTTCCCCCTCTTTTTCTGTAATGTTTAAAGTGTATGATCGGACGTTGCCATTGGCTGCATATGTTGAATCAAGTTTTGATTGCCATGCCAAAAGATAATGAATTCAATCTTCTTCGTCACTGCTTCGTTTTTATGTGAAATAATGGATGGCTGGCAAAAGCATCGGGCTTAGTTGTAGATGGTAAACAAAAGCTGTAATTTTAATTCTTATTATAGTTAAGTGGGGCACTCCTGTTTACATCTCCTGCCACCCTAAGGATTTCTTGAACAAACTTTCATGGTTATGCATATGCATGAATGTCTGCTTCTCTGGATTTGTTTCATTGAAGGATTTTCTCGTTTTGGTTGTCCTCTTATGAAATATTTATAAGATCAATTTTCTGTTTATTACAGCTAAAGCTTGAAGGAATAAATGTTAATGAAGAAGAAACAGTTTCAGAACCACAGTTACTGGCTGAGGTAAACTGAATGATAATTGCATTTTGATTTTATGCATGCTTTGTTTCTTTGGCTCTCATTTCCTTTCATGCATGCTTTTGCAAATACTCGTCTGCACCTTTTCAAACACAACCAACTTCCATCGTTGTGGCAAGACCAAAGTAGTTTGTTGAGATGGCTTCTCTGTTGGCCTGGTTCATTTTTCTCTCATTAGAAATCCTTTTTGTAGCTATTGTAAGCATTGGTTGCATCTGGAGAAATTTTTTTTCGGTTGTCTTCGGTGAACATACATTGATTATCAAGCATATACAAAGAGAAATTTCCCCTTTTTTCAGAAAATGAGAGGTACCCTTTAAAAGATTGACTTTTTTAGAGTGCTTATTCTGCAGATTATGGAAATTAGGGAGGCAGTTGAAGAGGCACCTGACGCTAAGGCTTTAACTGGAATTCAATCTTTGGTAAGACTCTTTCTTGTAGCACAAGGGATCAAGAATTTGAGCATTAGATAATTGATATTTATTACATACATATATTATAAGAAAACAGTTCCTGATAAGTGTTTTTGAACTACAATTTCTGTACTTACCAGGTGATGATGGTAACCTTTTCCTTTATTTAGTCACTTGTTTGTATCTGTCGTGGTTTTTGTTCATACAGACGAGGGAGAAGCTGCTAGAATGGTCAAGTTCCTTCTCAAATGCTTTTCGAAGCCGGAAATTTGAAGATGCCATTGCTTGTATTCGTCGAATGACTTACTATGATCGCGTGAATGAAGAAATTGTGAAGCGGCTTTAGGCAGGTATTATGTTTAACTACATTATTTTCAGAAGTAACCCATGAGAAACTTTCCGAGAATCAGTTTTCATCTTGTGGCGGAAAAGAGCCCTGGTATTTGTTTAAATCACTATAATTTTCAACTTTGATTAATCTTTACCAACCATTTTCAGGCCTCGAGTTAGATCTCTTCTTGCCCATCTGACAACTCATTCCACAATGCTCATACTTCATACGGCGATACCTTCTGACATTCCGCGCAACAAGAAAAAAGACAGTAGGTATTTAACACTTGATTTGTACGGCAGAAGTTTTTAATTTTCCGTACCATTGCATCTTCCGACGTTCGGTTCGATAAGGAAACAGATAAGATACCATTTGAGGACGTCGACATATAGATACTTAACACTTGATTTGTATGGCAAAAAGTTCCTAAGCTTTCCGAATAAGTAGCAGAGTTACAGAATCTTTTTACCAGTGTTGTTGGTTGGTTTGTTAGAATTCTTCGAGTCTATCTATGAGTTTCTCTTTTCTGGCAGTTGCATTGTTCTTAGTTTATCTGCAAGCCGTAGCATTGGCAGTCTCCACCAGGGTGAGGGTGAATATTGTATGCGGGGTTCATTGTTGGCTCATTTTACGTACCAGCCGGCAAAAAGTAGACAGAATCACTATATTCCTCATCATGTAAAACAAGAACATTGAAAACTTGAGCAGAGTATCAAGTTTCCTCAAGTTATAATAATTTATACTTTTTAATATGATATTTTATTAAAATATCCTTTAAAATATTTATGGATATTTAAAATTAAACACATATAGGAAATTTCAAAAATATTGAATTTTTAGAGATTTTTAAATATAAAAACTTTTTCGAGGTTCAGTTTATGTGCCAGTTAACAAAATTTTATAGTGTTAAATTCATTTTTTAAGAATGGCAAGGTTAAACGACTGGTCGTTTTTATATGAGAAAAAAGTTCACTTAGCGGCAAACGCTGGAGGGTGAGGACCGTCTGTTAACACTCTTGGTGGGCTTCTGCTGATGAAGAACTGCTCCATCTCCCTGGCCAATGAGGCATCTAATCAGATTTCAATTCTTGAGTTTAAACTCAAGCATTAGGCTTGCTAGTTCTGAGCATTCCTTGCATCAGGTTCTTTGCCTTTCGAGCCTTTCTAAATCCAATAAAATATCCCAATTGCAAGGGCAGGTACAGACCTCCACCACTACTATCAATTCGCTCTTTAAGGAAATCACTGAGATTTTAGGAGCTGATGGTGTAATCCCAGATAAAGACCCGCTTGGGTTTTCGATATCGAAACAAAATCACCGGAGAAATGATGTGTTAAGTCGTGAATTAGAGACTCCCACACAAGGTGTTTGCGGAAATGTCGGGCTGAACAATGTGTTGCAGAACAAGGAGACTTTATCGGGTCTGGATGATGTCCAGATAAAGGATATGAATGAAACTGATGTTAGTCCTGTAGTTCATGAGATTACTTCGATTGTTCGAGCGAAAAATGGTGTGGTTTCTATGGAGGAAAGGTTGGAGACTCTGGGGTTTCGGTTTGGATCGGAGGTTGTTGAGAAAGTGTTGGGAAGATGCTTTAAAGTGCCACATCTAGCTTTTAGGTTTTTCAATTGGGTTAAAGCCAAAGATGAATTTTGCCATACAACGAAGGTTTATAACACCATGTTGCGTATAGCTGGGGAAGCTAAAGAATTCAAGGTGGTGAATGATTTGTTAAAGGAAATGGAAGAGAAATCTTGCAAAAAGGATATTAAGACGTGGAGTATTGTTATCTCACAGTTTGGGAACGAGAAGTTGATAGCCAAAACCTTGTTGTTCTTTGAGAAGATGAAGAAATCCGGCTGTGAACCTAATGAAAAAATTTACAAAATCATGGTGCAATCTCTTTGTAATGTTGGAAAAGGTGGGATTGCTTTGGAATTGTACAAGGAGATGGTACAAAAGGACATGAAACTGGATTTAGGTCTCTATAAGATATTACTCAATAGCATGGCCAAGTCAGGAGATATTGGGGCTATCCATCTTGTTGCAGACGAAATGGGTCGGCTTTTGCAGGTATCAGATCGTGACGTTAGTGTTTGTGTGCTGAAGAGTTTTTGTGTAGCCGGGAGAATTACAGAATCTCTGGAACTGATTCGTGACCTGAAGAGCAAAGGTATACCAATTGATTATGAATATCTTGAGATCTTAGTGAAGGGACTTTCCAGGGCTGATAGGATTACAGATGCTCTGGAAATTGTTGAAATCATGAAGAAAAGAAATCTCGTTGATGCAAAGATTTACGGGATAATCATAAATGGGTACTTGAGGAAAAAAGACCTTTCCAAGGCTATTGAGCTATTTGAAAGCATGAAACAATCTGGGTATCAAGCAACCACTTCCATCTATACAGAGTTGATGCAGCACCTGTTTGATTCGAACCAGTTTAGCAAAGGCTTTGAGCTATTTAATGAGATGCTTGAACAAGGAATTACGGTTGATAATGTTGCTACTATGGCTGTGGTTGCTGCTCATATTCGCCAAAACCATATATCAGAAGCATGGGAAATGTTCAATACTATGAAGGAAAGGGGAGTTAATCCTACTTGGAAATCTTATTCCATTTTCATGAAGGAGCTCTGCAAAGTTTCAAGAGCAGATGAGATGTTGAAAGTTTTGTACAAAATGCAGGCCTCCAATGTACTCATTAATAATGAAATATGTGATTTGGCGATTACTTTCATGGAGAAGAAGGGAGACATGGATAATGTTCAAAAAGTGAAGCAGATTCAAAGAATCTGTAGACTTCATTACCCACAAGATGAAGAATCCAGGGAACAGGAGCTCGAGGTCGAAAAAAACCAAAACCAATCAGATCAAGGAAGCATAGATCCTCCCTTAGTGAAGCTGCATCCAACAAGTTATGGTGAAATGGATACTGAGCAAGGATTGCAGCCACATTCGAAGAGTTTCAATGAGCAGGATTTGCAAGAAATTTGTAAGATGTTAACATCCTCCAAGGATTGGGACGTCATGAGAGAAGCTCTGGAGAAATGCACTGTTCGTTTCACACCAGGACTTGTTGTAGAAATTTTGCGCAACTGCAGCATACATGGCAATGCTGCATTGAAGATTTTTTCATGGGTAGGAACGCAACCTGAATATTGCCACACTACAGAAACATACAATATGGCTATGAAAATTTCAGGACGTGGGAAGGATTTCAGGCATATGAGAAACCTTTTTTATGAGATGAGAAGAAAGGGCTGCTTAATAACACCGGACACATGGACAATCATGATAATGCAATACGGTCGGACTGGTCTAACCGATATTGCTCTAAAGATTTTCAATGAGATGAAAGAAAATGGTTACGTTCCCAATGGAAGTACCTACAAGTGTTTGCTCATCAGTCTTTGCGGGAAAAAGGGCAGGAAGGCTGATGAAGCCATTAAAGCATTCTATGAGATGATTCACTCAGGATATATCCCTGACAAAGAAGCAGCTGAAACTTTTCTCAGTTGTCTGTGTGAAGTTGGTAAACTATCAGAAGCTAGAAAGAGCATTGATTCTCTTTGTAAAATCGGTTACACAATTCCGTTCGGATATTCCTTGCTCATTAAGGCACTTTGTCGGGCAGGCAAACTTGAAGAAGCATTAGCACTGCTTGACGAAGTTAGGGTGAAGCAATCTACCATAGATGAGTACACATACAACACACTTGTTCATGGATTACTACGTGCCGGACGAGAACAAGAGGCATTAGCAAAAATCGATACCCTGAAAAAGGAAGGCATCAATCCAACCGTTCATATATACACATCTCTTATAGTTCATTTCTTCAGGGAAAAGCAGATATGTAAAGCTACAGAAACATTCAAGCAAATGCAGAAAGAGGGGTGTGAGCCAACAATCATTACATATTCGGTACTAATCCGAGGCTACATGAACATGGAGAGAGTTGATGATGCCTGGAATATCTTCAATCATCTGAAACTGAAAGGCCCAAAACCTGATTTCAAGACGTATTCCATGTTCATTAGATGTTTATGTAATGCAGGAAAATCTGAAGAAGCTATGAAGCTTTTGTCAGAAATGTTGGAGGATGGGATTATAGCTAGTACAATCAACTATAGAACTGTGTTCTTTGGGTTGAATAGAGAAGGCAAACATGCTTTAGCCAAAACTGTTCTGCAACAAAAGTATGCTTTAAGAAGTGAACGCAAGTTCTTAACATGATTTGATTTATACCATTTCTTTTGTTTTATTATGTACATGAAAATGTGTTGGATCTGTTTCTTGCATTCCGACCTTACGAACTTCTTCGTATATAGAATAATTTTGTTAGTTATTTATTCTCTTATCAGAAGTAAAATCGAATTTTGAATATCATAGAGTTTATTAAGAATTTATTTTTTATTTTTTAAAAAATTACAATGAAATATAAGTGGAGTGGATTGTCTTCGAGGTGAATTAAATTATCTTAAATATATAATTTTTAAATCTTTCAATGTAACAACCAAAAATAAAATAAAATAAAATAAAATAAAATAAAATATTTAATTACCTATAATTTAAGTTACAATTTATTTATTTATTTCTTGAATAAAATAATTTAATCATGTGGACGTTTGATCTACTAGAATGTATAATTTCAACCCATGCATCTACTTGCATGTCTACCTTTCTTCTTAAGTTATACTCCTAACTAATTATATTAAAAATAAAATAAATATTATTTATCGATGATCTAATAAACTATCGATTAATAAACTATCGATTAATACAGTTGACCATACAACTGTATGATGCACATTGGTAAAAATGCAACACACATTCATGCATGTTAATAACATGCATCACATGTTACTAGCAAAAGGTAGTTTTGAAGTCATTTTTCAAATGTTTCGATGGTAACATCAATATGAGAGGGTACTGTCCATTGGGTCTAAAGTTTCATGAGGAACAATTCTGTAATAGCCTGCATATTGTTTAAGCAACAAGGAGGTCCACATATGTAGACAAACATGCCATGCATGTTCAATCTATCCATAAGCAATTTTGATAATGTAAATGCAAAAATTAAACGAATTTAATTATGAAAATTATCCTAAGAATTCTAAAATCCTTTCGATCATCATTTGGATTTAAAAGGCTTTTGAAATTAAATCTGATCATCTCACATTAATTTATTTTAGGTAAAATAAATAATTTTTTAATTTAAATATGAATTTTAAGGTTAAAATGCAAGAAATTAAATTATTTTATGATAAATTTAAATTATTCGAACAATTGTGATACTTGAATGCTACTAAAAAGTTTAAATTTTATGCAAAATTGGGCAAAAAATATTGTTAGCCTCACCTTTTTAGCTTTTAATGATTAATAAATCAATTTAAGTTAAAAATTATGGAAACATGTTTGGTACGGGCGTACGTGTCCAGGTACAGGCGTACCACTGTTGTGTTTTACACTGTACGGCCATACGATTGGCCGTACCACTTGATGTTTTGATTTTAATCTTGGTACGGGCATACTGGTCTAGGTACGAACGTAGCATATTTTGTGTGTTGATTGTATGACTACACGGATTGATCGTACCATATGCCAAATTTGACAGTAGGTTTCGTGCGGGCGTACCAAGTGGGTGGCACGATCGTACCACATCCACTGCCCAAATTTGTATTGAAGTTTATGATGCGGTACGGGTGTACGGGATCATATACGACCGTATGCATCTTTTACAGAAAGTTTTTTGTTTTAAATTTAAGTGTTTTAACGAATCTATTTTGCATTAATTGCTTCATAACAGATCTATTTTGAGTGTGGAACACATTTAAAGTCAAAAAAACACTTATGCAAGTAAGTAACTTTTTAGGAAACTAAATCATACTTGCAATTTGATTTTATCTCTCTCTTTCTTATTCTTTTACAAACCCTAATCTTTCTTGATTATAATTATGGGTTGGTGAGTGTTAATGCTTGGGCATTATTGTTGTAATTGAGAGTTAAATATTATGAGTTTGATTGTGATTGTAAAGGTTTAAGTGTGAGCCTTAAAAACACTAGGGATTGAATTCTTGTGAGAAGAATTCATTGTTGTATTTGTGAAAGTGTTTAGTGGACCCTAAGTGGAATTTTAGGAGAAGTAGATGTAGGCAAGTTGAAGTACCGAACCATTATAAATCTTATGCCTTATGTTGCTGTTTCATCTAGGATTTTTGTTGGACCTTGGGGGTCCTTGATTTTAGTTTTGATGTTAACAAACTGTCACGCCTTACCGTAACATGCTCCCGTAAAATAATTAATGATCCCCAATACGTGGAAATCACTAATTACTCTACAAGGGATTTCTATGAACTTTTTTTTTTTTTTTTTTTTTCTAATTGGTGTTTACCTGTTTATAAATTAACGATGCGTCGTACTAGTTCTTTGCGGAAGACTTAGTCCCTGAGTTACAATTTTAAACTTTATGTCTTACAGATTAATTTACTTAATTAATTA
>CANYBF010036269.1:0-22070 GCA_948192965.1 Dalechampia spathulata | reverse complement strand
CAGATGGATAGCAAAACTTCCCCAAAGTCATCCAATCTCTTGTTAGGAAGACCTTTCCTAACAACCGCTCGAACGAAGATTGATGTCCATGAAGGGACATTGACCATGGAATTTGATGGAGAGGTGATAAAATTCAACATGTATGATGCTATGAAGTACCCTCTAGAAGTCTTCAATGCCTATGTTGTGGGCATAATCAAGCCATGCGTACAGTAAGTTTTTGAATTATATGGAGAAGACAAACTTGGAATAGCAGTCAATAATGCTGAAGATTATAAGGAGATGTTATTTTTGAAAGATGAAGTGATACAGGCCTTGACGAATTGAATGAAGAGCCCAAGATTGAACGGAATTTTGATTTGAATAGTCCTTACACTAAATTGATTCATTTAACCTTGTAGGCACCCGAATTGGAGCTTAAGCCACTGCCAAACCATTTGAAGTATGCTTTCCTTGGGAAAGGAGAGATACTGCCAGTGATCATCTCTAACAAATTGAATGAAGAAGAGGAGAATTCCTTGGTTGGAGTTCTTAAAAAATTCAAGGAAGCGATCGACTGGACCATAGCTGACATTAAGGGCATAAGCCTGTCCATATGCATGCATAGGATTTTTCTTGAGCCTGATAAAAAGTCAGTTTGAGATGCCCAATGTAGACTAAAGCCAGCCATGATGGAGGTGGTAAAGAAGGAGATCCTAAGGCTGTAAGACGCATGAATGATATACTCAATTTCTGACAGCCAATGGGTCAGTCCAGTGCATGTTGTGCCCAAAAAGACAGGCATAACAGTAGTCCATAATGAGGAAGGAGAAATGGTTCCCACTCATGTCCAAAATGGGTGTATGGTTTGTATTGACTACAGGAAATTAAATTTAGCAACTCGTAAAGATCATTTTCCCTTACCTTTTATTGACCAGATGTTGGAGCGTTTGGCAGGTCGGACTCATTATTGTTGCCTTGACAGTTACATGGGTTTTTACTAAATACCCGTTGCTCCAGAAGACCAGGAAAA
This sequence comes from Dalechampia spathulata, assembly GCA_948192965.1. Taxonomy (NCBI): domain Eukaryota; kingdom Viridiplantae; phylum Streptophyta; class Magnoliopsida; order Malpighiales; family Euphorbiaceae; genus Dalechampia; species Dalechampia spathulata. The sequence continues at coordinate 21,058 of CANYBF010036269.1, read as the reverse complement.
GATGACCTTCACATGTCCATTTAGAACCTTTGCATTCAATAGGATGCCATTCAGGCTGTGTAATGTGCCCGCAACCTTCCAACGTTGCATGGTAAGCATTTTCTCAGATTTTGTGGAAAACATTATCGAGGTGTTCATGGATGATTTTACTATTTATGGTAATTCATTTAATGAATGTTTGGATAATTTAGCTAGAGTTTTGCAGCATTGCATTAAGAAGAATATGGTTCTCAATTATGAGAAATGTCATTTTATGGTTGAGCAAGGTTTTATATTAGGCCATGTCGAGCAAAAATTGATATAATTAAATCTTTGCCTTACCCCTCCACTGTGAGGGAGATTCGTTCTTTTCTTAGCCATGCAAGTTTTTACAGGAGATTTGTGAAGGATTTTTCCAAAGTAGTGCAACCCTTGTGCAGATTATTGCAAAAAGATGCTGAGTTTAATTTTGATGAAACATGCAAGATAGCTTTTGACTAGTTGAAGGAGGCACTCATTTAAGCACCCATTATGTAGCCACCTAATTGGAGTTTACCATTTGAGATTATGTGTGATGCCAGCAATTTTACTGTTGGTGTGGTTCTTGCGTAGCGAAATGGGAGGGATCCTTATGTGATCAGCTATGCCTCCAGGATGCTAGATAATGCCCAGCTTAATTATTCCATGATGGAAAAAGAGCTATATGTTGTAGTGTTTACACTAGAGAAATTTTGGTCATATTTATTGGGAACTAAAGTGCTGATTTTTTCTGATCATGCAGCCTTGAAATATTTACTGAAAATGAAGGAGGCCAAACCACGTTTAATCCGATGGATCCTTCTACTTCAAGAATTTGATTTGGAGCTGCGAGATAAGAAAGGATGTGAGAATTTGGTTGCAGATAACTTGAGCAGATTGCCCAACATTGAACCTGATGATTTCTTTAATGAATTCCCTAATGAGATTACTTTAAGTGTAATTACGAAATCACCTTGGTATGCTGACATTGTCAATTTTTTGTGTTCCAGGCGGTTTCCCAACGAACTTACAAGGCATGAGAAAGACAAGATTAGGAACCATGCGAAGCATTATGTTTGGGATGATCCGTACCTATGGAGACATTGTGCTGATCAGATGATTCGAAGATGCATACCTGAGAATGAAATCTAGTCCGTTTCACAATTCTGCCATAGTAGTGCTTATGGAGGCCATTATGGGCATCAGGAGACAGCCGTGAAAATTCTGGAATGTGGGCTGTATTGGCCTACCTTGCATCGTGATACATACCAATTCTGTAAACAGTGTGTGAAATGCCAAAAATCTAAAAGTTTAGGAAGAAGACATAAGATGCCCTAAAAAGGAATCCTTATTTATGAAATTTTTGACGTTTGGGGTATGGATTTTATGGGACCCTTCCCACCTTCATTTGGGAATGTTTACATCTTGGTGCTGATAGATTATGTTTCAAAATGGGTTGAAGCTCGGGCTACAAAATCAAATGATGTAAAAATAGTGGTAAGCTTTATTAAATCTAATGTATTTAGCAGGTTTGGAGTTCCTAAAGCTTTCATCAGTGATCGAGGGACTCACTTCTGCAATACAGAAGTGGCTGCCTTTTTCCAGAAGTATGGTGTTAATCATCGTATGACCACAGCTTATCATCCACAAGGGAATGGACAGGCTGAAGTAACTAACAGAGAGATCAAATCCATTCTTGAAAAGACAATCAGTCCTAATCAGAGGGATTGAAGCAAGCGACTGGATGATGCCTTGTGGGCATATTGAACAGCATATAAAACCCCACTGGGAATGTCACCCTTTCGGCTTGTGTATGGGAAACCATGCTATATGCTTGTAGAGCTTGAACATCAGACATACTGGGCAGTGAAACCATCTAACATGTCTTTGGATGATGCAGGAGTCCACAGGAAATTACAGTTGCAAGAATTAGAGGAAATATAGACCAATGCTTATGACCATACGGGGAGCTATAAGGATAAGGCACAGAAGCTCCATGATAAGAAGATTTGGCACAAAGAGTTTCATGTAAGGCAGAAGGTGTTGCTCTATAATTCTAGATTGAATTTATTTCTAGGGAAATTAAGGACGAAGTGGATAGGACCTTTCATGATCAAAAGGTTTTTCCCCATGGAGCAATCAAAATTTGGAGCCTTGATTTAAAAAAATAATTTAAGGTTAATGACCATCATCTCAATCCATTCTATGAGGGATTTGACACTCGTTCAATGTGTGAGATCACGTTGACATCGCCTACAGACGAGTAGAATGAGCAGGAAGTCAAGCTAGGACTTTAAAAACTAAAACTAAATCTTTCTCTTTTTATTTATTTATTTATTTATTTCCATTTTTAGGATGTGCGTTATGCCCATAAGGCATCTCGCCAGTTATCATTTATTTGTTTTAGAATTTTCTTTTATCGTGTTATGCCCATAAGGTGTTTCACAGGCTTTAATTTTCTTTTCTTTTGTCTCTTTTACATTTTTAATTTGTGTTATGCTTGTAAGGTATTTTATAGGTAGTAATTTGCTTCTTTTTAGTTATTTCAGTAAAAGAGTTTTGCTTTTTACTTAGGGTGAATTTTGCAGGTGAGTTAAAAATGGTTTTTTGGGTCTGACGGGAAAAACAAATTTGAGTTAAAACAGAAGAGGGAAACTTAGAATTTAGGGCACTTAGGGATTTTAATTCCTTTAAAACTCTCTTCCCCCTTTTTATTTTTACCAATTATACTCCCTTCATCTCTTAAACCTCTTTTCATTTTCTTCTTCCATATTTTTAGTTCACGATTTTCTTCCTATACCATGGTATACACCCGAGCTGCTTCCTCTGGTGGCGGTTCTAAATTCAAGAATCGCAAAGCTGGGAAGGATATGATCAAAATAGAAGAAGACACATCACCCATGAAAAGACCAACTCCATTCTCTCTGCCGCCCAAACCTACTGTAGATACAGAGGTCACCGGTCTTAAAGTCTACACCGGCAAGAACCCACCAGCTGCTCGGTAATTCCACAAATCCTAGTTACCGCCGAAGCTTGTAGAAGACAAGACTGATACTCTAGGAGAGAAGTTGATTAAAGCCATGACCACCAACTTAAGAGCTCATTAGGAGGATGAACAAGATAAGGAGTCTTGCAGCCCAGCCTAGAAACAGTCAATAGGGGCTGAAGAAGAGGAATCGGGTAAGGAGCCCGAGAGTGCGAACAGGGGAGTTGCTGCTGCTGTCACTTCAGGAGACATTATGCCCATAATGGCACAAGTAAAGAGGTTACATGGAACTCTTCCACCTCCACTGTCTAAGCTGAATGGCAACTTGAAATTCAATAAGGAAGACAGGGAGATGTTCGTGAAGGTAGTTAATCTGCGAGTGGTGTAGGGGAAGTCCATCGACCCCTCGGCCATTGAAAAATTACAGCTGCCTGTCTTCCAGATTTGATGCTCGGTCTTCTATGAGATAGTGTATGAGTTCTATAGTACCTACAAGCTTCACAAAGAAAAGCTAATTGGACTAGACAGCCCCGAAGTCATCCAATTCAGATTAATGGGTAAATCCTTCTCCTTCTCAATTGATGAATTCAATCTGACCTTGGGATTGATTGATGAGATGACAGACGAGTATGTTGAAGGATATTGTGATTTTCCAGCCATAATCTTCACAAGGCAGTGGATCCAGTTCCCTTGGACATTTATACTCTGGATGAGATGGGGCTATTAAAGAAGAAAAAGGGTGAGTTGGGTTTTCAATTCTGCACACCGGGGCCTATTGTGGCCATAAGAGAGAGAGTATTCAGAAAGACCAAACCGGTCACAGGAGCTTCTCCTATGCCCATACCGATACCACCAACAGCAGGTCCCACTGATGTTGCTATTCTGATTGAACTTAACTCCCTTAATAAGTAACTTAATAAGCTAACAGCCACCTTGGAGGAGTCTATGCAGTAGATTCTCTTGCGCTTGGATGAGTTAGATATGGAGATTGGCGAGCTTTGCCATTCTTTTGAAATGCAGCAGTGAGATGAGCACACCATACCATAAAATTCCCCACCATGCAATGTTCTCACTTTTCTGTTTTTCATTTGTTCATTACTGCTGCCTATTTTTGTACTGTTATGCCCACATTGGGATAATGTGTCTTAAGTATGGGGGGGATGTTTTAGCTACTATTCTATTGCTGCATTATTTTTCTGTTACTGTCTATCTGCTTGTGGTTAATTTTTTCTGTGTTTTGATCTTCGACAGGTCTTGATTCAAATGCTGCCGCACTTATCCTTATGCTATGCCTTCTTTTATTTTTATTTTTCTCATGTGCCTATTTATTGACCATGACTTCTTTCAATACATTGTGCTGATGGAATTGATGCTATTTTCTAGTTTTCTTGGCATGTTCTATTCTAATGGATCATTTAACCTTTTAGCAAAATTAATTGAATTCTTAGTCTTTGCCTATAACCATTATTGCTGCGCTTTGCTTGAAATAAACAATATTATGTTGGTACTCTAAAAAATCTATTTTTGTTTTGCTGAAATTCTTAGCCTGACAATTTTGTTTTTAAAGAAAAATCAAAAGGAAAAAGAAGAAGAATATATATGTTAAAACCCATATTTGGCCGATTGTGTGTAGTACGGCACTCATAGCCCCTTAAGCGGCTTGTGTATGGAACAGCCAATGTAGGGAGAACTTACCCTCTTGTAGGCCAGTTTTTAGTTTGCAAAATGATACTTATAACAGGAATTTTATTTTTACACCTGTGCTGATTAAAACTAGGTGTATCGGGCCTAGTTTTCCTTAAACTAATTTGTGGATGGAGTCATTGGCAAAGGAAGAGTATCCCCCTTAATTGGGCCGTTATTGATCCTAAATTAAACAATTCCTCACTTATGAAATTTTGTAATTTATGGTTGAAAATGCAGGTTGGGTAATGGATGCTTAGCAAAATGAAAGCAAGTTCTTTTTACCAACTACTTATAAATTTGGTTTGAAATAAAATGGCAAAGCAATGATTTTTTATGGCTAAATCTTTGAATTTATGTTGAATTTGCTAGTTGGTTAAATTTTCTTGATGAATGGTCTTACTGGAAAAATTGGGGAATGGTGTTAATTTCATTTTGCTATCTATTTTGTTTGAGGGAAGGTTCTGTTGTGGGCATAAGTGAGATAGTGTTATGGGCATAAGAATACTTGAGGGAAAGCATTGGATAAGTGTGGGGGTATTTGATCGAGCCTTAAAATGTCATGTTTTATGCCCACAAAACACCCATTTTAGCATAATTTATTTGTTAGAATAGTTAACTTGTGTACATTTCATATTTTACAGGTAAAAATGGTGAGTTTTGGGAAAATGTGCTTAAATGGGAAGTTTTAAAGCTTATTTGGATTTTAGAGTTTTGAGACACCGCTTACGGGCATAAGGCTAGGCAAAATGACTTGTCAGAGCTGTGTTTTGGAAAACTGAAGGAGGAAGAAGTTGAGTCAAACTCAAACACCTGCGAGCTGGAAGCTGATAAGGCTTGCAGGCATAAGGGACACCAAAACGACAACACCTAGACAGTTTTGGAGATTGGACGAGGACGAGTTTTACTTACACTTAATCTCCTTAAGCTGGATGAAAAAGTGATTGGGAATAATGCAAACTCTTTTATCTGAAGATTAGGATTATTAATTATTTTTTTATTTTTATTATTTTAATTTTACCTTCTATAAATAGGAGTATGCTCTTATGAAGAAGGGGTTCCTAGTCGGCTAGTTTTAACTCTTAACCTATAGTTCGGTTTTATTCATTCCTTTTATTTTAATTCAAGTTTTTACTTTCTTTATTTTTATTTTATGTTGATTTTGCCAATGATGCTAGGCTAGGCGATTGTTTTTCCCAATTGGAAGAAATTCAAGTCATTCATTAAATGATTATATGAGATCTAAGTGATTCTAATTCCATTGGCAAAGCACTATTATCTCTAATTCTGAGTCGCATAGAACCATTGTTATTCCTAGTGCGTGTAAATAAGGCCTGTTGCATGTTTATAAGTTCTAGCATATAGCTAAGCGGGTTGTTTGATATGGAAAAGTCACTCGACTTGCTGGAGTAGTAAAATAGGATGATATCCTTGTTGTGATTTACGGTAGTACTTCTGTGGGTTAGAGGATCTAGTTTAAACACAAGGGATACTGGGTCGTAACTGTTAACTAGAGTCGGGTCTTCCTAATTCCTAATGCAATTTTGGGATGACTTAGTGAGAATCTATTTCTACCTTGTCTATCCCAGAATTAGAGGCATTTCATAGAGCTTGTTTAATGGCATCTTACAAATAAGATAAGATTGAGGCGTGCGAGACTTGCTCGGCAAACTATAACCGGCTTAGTGCATTTATTGCCTTTGGACTATTATTGAATCCGTGATCATATTCAATTAATGAATACTTGATGCTTTCAGTTGGGAGAATTACTTTTCATTGATTTTCTCAAATTTATTTTAGTTGTTTCTTTGTTTATTTTAATTACTTTTCGATTCATCTTGTTTAAATTTTAAACGCAAAGAATTAAGTAAGTTGAAGCCGTCTCTTTGGGATTCGACCCTTATTTCTACTGCTATAAAAATCATAATTCCAACGTGTGGCTTGTAAGGAATTAATTTGACGAAAGCGACAACCAATCAATTAATAAGATATATCTACCTTTTTTCGGAGTTCATTCCATAAGTACTGCAAAGTTAAGTATGCCTGGCTTGAAGTAATTATGAAATGACTAATCTCTTAGGAAAGGTTTCATGTTAAGTTATAAAGATAATCATTAAAATATATCAATATAATATGGCATCAAAATTAGGACCTTGCTTAGTAGGATATGGTGCTTGAGATACACAAACATGGAGTAGGTTTTAGGTGGAGGGAAATAAGAATGAATTGTTATTGCACCTAAAGAAGAATGATACTAAGATTGCATCGAGATAATGCTATATAGTTGTTCAATTTTAAGCTTGTATAGGTATGAAATTGTATAATTAAAAATAACTTAAAAGATTTGATAAAGTACTATTCATAATAAGAAAGTTTATTTACATTTTCAAAGGTCGGTTCATAAGTTCTATAAAGTTAAACATGTTTGGCCTGGAATAACTTTTAGATATGTGACCTCTTGAGAAGTTTTCATGTTAAGTTGCTTAGATAGTTCTCAAATCAGGTTATTACACCTATTTAAGGAGTATAACATATGCAAGTCTTTCTACATTATTGATGTCATGTCTTATTAATAATCTAAATTTAGATAATTTAGATACAAAATATTCACATATAGTAAGAATCCCATATCATGCACACTTTATGAATTTCTTATATATTATTTCATATTCCATGGACTTTATCAATCAATTTAAGTGTTATGTAAACATAGGTAATGGTGAAATAACTCATTAAAAGAAAAAGGATGTCATATGTTAAATATAGTAACTTATAAAATAAGTGCTTAATGCACTCTTATCACATTTAATCATAATTCTCTAGAGCATACACATCAATCTTATTAAAGACTTATGACTTAACACATCTACAACCATATTAATTAAATCAAGATGATAATTCATAATGTAGTCATAGTTTTTATTAAGCTTTAATGATCTCCTTAACTCAAATTCAATTCCTTTCAAATTTATTAAAACTTCAAGCTTTTTATTTTTAATGAACATGTAATGCTTCTTACTATAAAGGTAGTATTTATAATTATTGACAATCTAATATAAAACTACCAACTTCTAATTATATGTAAGATAACTGAGTTAATATGGTTTGAGTTATTCAAAGGCATGTATTATAAACTTAGTCTCTTACATGAGAACACACTAAAGATCATAATTAAAAGTGACTATAAATAAATAATATTCATCAGTTGATGTCACATCCTACATTTAGTGGTTTATTATGCATTCATAAATTGATGTTATGTTCTGTTTTCTATGTTATTGGTGTGATAATAATATAAAATTATAATTACGATGATAAGTATAAGATAAAAATTGAGTTTAAAGCTTATAAAAGGATATTGAAAATTTTGCCACAACCCCTAAAACAGATTTTAAACAGTACTAAAACGTGGATTCTGAGTTATATACAGTGAATTTGATTGAATGGTTTTGACCATTGTGCTTGTATTAACTTAAATTAGATATATGTACATTTTGAAATTTTTGGATTTAAAATTTTTTTATGAAATCAAAATTAGATCGTATTTATTTAAGCGAAGATTTTGAGGTGATATTAAGGAATTAGGACATGTAAAGTAAGAATGAATATTGAATGCATAAATTTTATAATTAATATTAAGTAAGGGTAGTTTAATGATAATTTTAATTTTAAATTGTATGACATGATAATGTCATTAATTTAAGGTGATGATATCATAATAAAAAATAATATATAAGATACAATAATAAGGAAATTAGTGATATGAAGATAATCAATAGAATAAATCAGATTATATTTTAATTAGAATAAAGAATAGAAGTGGACGTGGAATATGGAAAGGTCACTTGGGAATTAAAATATAAATATATATATAGGTGATGGAAGTGGATATTATTAGGTGGAGGATGGAATTGATTTTAAAAAAATGTATTTAGGAATTAAGGGGAGTAGAAAAATGTATTTAGCATGGAAGGGATTTAATATAAAATCCCCATGTATATACGTATGGCATATGAAAGGGAGGGGTAATGGTGTCTTTTTGGAAGCATTATTAGGGTTATTGACTAACAAGGGATGCCCTACTTGCCATCCATTTGCAGCTGCCCCTTCCCCCTCTCCAAATGCATCCAAAAGTTTTTCTTTCATTTCTTATCTCCATGATCGAACCTCCTTCCTCCACACACTTGCTACCTTTTCTTTTCTTTCATTTTTTTATCTCTTTGTTCTTATCTTCTTCCTTTCTTCTTTAAAATAGAAGACACCTTCTTGATTTTTCATTTCATTTTACATCTGACTTACCTACCTAAAAGCTACATGTTTGGGTTAGCTTTAAGCCAAACCTTCCTTATTTTCTTAAGGAGGCCAAAGTGTTATTGCTGAAACCGTTCAAAGTTTTCATTTTATTCCTTTTCTGCTAGCGATTGTTTATGGGTTTCAAAGTTGACCTTGGTGTTTTGTAAGAGTTTGGTCGAATACCATCTTTCTTCTTATCTTAAAAGAAGGAACCGAAGCTAGTTTATCAAAGGAGCTAAATGTTTGGTTCACTTTCTTCTTATTATCTTTGATTCACACCTTACAGCAAGACATCTTCATATGTAGCAAGGTTTGGCTTATAAATTTCTTTTGTTTTCTTTTTTTTGTTGCTGACCAAAATCCACTTTTATAATCCATACGATTTTAAGCAAAAACTTCTTCAAATATGTTCCTTTCATCAAAACTGTCCCCTTCTTTCCATGAACCATTCTGTTCCATTTCAGTTCTAATTGTTTTCGCCTCTTATGTATGTTTATGAAGGTAGTAATCTAACAAACAGAAGTAGGTTCAAGCATTTCTTGTGTGATTTAAGTTTAAATCTAGTAGGAACCTTGTTTTGGAGCGGTTTTGGAGTGTTTTGGTAAGGTGAGGACTATGTATATTTAGGATTAGTGTCACTTGGATTCTGAGTTTTACTAAGTTGCTGTTTTGGCTGAATATGCACAAACATATCAAAATAGTTTTATTATTTTTAAATGGTATTTTGATGTTTAGAATTATTAGAGCTATATTGGGATTAAAATAAAATGCTTAAGTGATGTGGGTGCATGTGTCTTGCGGGTTTTGTGTATTGGCCGAATCTTTGCAAAGAAACGATGGTACATTTACAATGTTTTAATTCAAAAGGTTGTTAAAACTAAGGGGTAAACAGGTTAAGGATAAGATTACAACTAGCTAAATCCTTGATATTTTTAAGTAAAAAAAAATCTTTAGTTTTAATTTATGTAAGTGTGGTTTATATAAACTATGATTTTCAGAAGCTTACTTTCATTTATTTAGTTTAAATAATTAAAGAACCTTTGAAGTTATATAAGAAAAGGAATTTGTACTATGAGAAATTGATTTTGAGCCATTTAAATGGTATAAAAACAAAGTCATATGGTATAACGTTTTCTTGATTAATTTGCAAATTCAAATAAGGTAATAAATAAATTTTAAAGTATATTCTATTTTTGTTTTTAATAAAAGCAAATAAAAAGAATATGGATAGTAGAAAGTCAAATGAAATAAGATTTAAAGTGATTAATAAATATTGGTTAATGATAAGTGAGAATTATGTGAATATGCTATATACATAAAAAAACAGAGGTTTTGTTTTTAGGTCAAATTTTAAATGTTTTAAGCCATATTTTCATAGAAGAAAATAAAAGAAAAATAAAATAAAATAAATCTAAAAATCTATATATTTATAGAACGAATGTTTTTTTTAGCAAATAAGGTTTATAATATAAAACTTTGCAAAAATAAATTCTAGTTATGAAATTAGATAAATCTATATGATGATAAGTTTAGTTAAGATAAAAATTTAAATAGAAGATGTCATAACATTTAAATATATGTTTATACATGGAGTTTGATCAATTCGGTTAAATGCTTGATTAAATTTTAGTTGGATTAATAATTTTATTTACGTTGAAATTAAATGACAAATCTTTCGGAAATTATTTAAATGAAGACTATTTGATGAGTATTGGTTTTTAGGAGGGGGTATTTTAAGGATGTTTAAATACATAGTATATTTAATGTTATAAAATGTATATATAGATGTATAATTAAATGAAATGAGTTTGGGATATGATTATATTTAAATAACAAACTGTTTTCATAATTAATATATATATATATATATAGCAGATGTAAGAAGGAATATTTTAATTAGACTATTTAGGATAATTAAATGATATTACGTTTGATACTTATTTAATATTAATTCTGATGATAAAATTAGCACATAAGTAATGGAATGAAAAATAATCTAAGGTAATCAACACATAAATTGTTATTTTTGAGTTTTAAAATAATCATATATAAATATGATGATGAGATTTTAAAAAGGGTTTTGCTATAATAAATGAAAATGGTTTTGTTTAAGGCTATGATTATTCAAATCAAATGACGTTTTTTATGGTATTAATTTATTTAAATATTAGTAAAAAAATAATAAAAAATATATATATAAAAAAAATGTTAAAAGTGAAGTTATGGAAATAATTATAGAATCAACGTTAGAGAATGATGTAATTCTTTAATAACGACATGATAAGATGTATGTTATAGTATTAAATGGTTTATTTATTATCTTAAGAAGCAGTTTTAAGCTATGTCGTATTTTATAATTACAGTTATTTTATAAAATGAAAGGATAAAGGAAAAGTTGAGACTTTAATTTAGGTAAACAGATAGCAAGTAAAAATAGTTTTAAGGTATTTAATAACATAAAATAAAATAAAACGATTGAAACATGAAATAAGTTATTATTAAACTGAATTAAGAATGCTAGTGAGTTACGTTATAATTAAAAATATAAGAAGAATAAAAAAATAAATTTAATTACTAATAAAAGATTAATATTGACTTTTGAAATAGGTAAATCAGTGAAAAATATTCTCGAATCATCGAATGATATTAACAAAAGAAAAGACATACCAGGTTTATGCTAGAATTTTTGAAGTCCTCGATCAGTAAATGATCAAAGAGGTAATGGTTTGGTAATGCAATAACATTACAACAATTTATTTTAATTATGCATTTTATATCTATCATGAACATAAAGCATTTTACCATAAACATGACATAGCATGACATGGTGATATAAGGAGAAAATGATTATGATCTGATATGAGGCAAAAAGCTAAATGATTATGTTGGGCATAATAATATAAATTCCTACAGGAACAAAAAAATTATCATGATAAAAAAAATAAATGGAATTTAAATGATATGATCTCATTTATTCCAAATCAAGGTTATGGCATATGAAAGACCCAGTAAATGCGCATTAAATAATATGATGAACGAGGAATAAGTGGGAGAATGCATAGCATAAATGCATTATCATAAATATGCACTGTTCATATTTCTTGACTTATGACATATTATGATGTGAATCCATGATATGATTTAAATAAATCAACTGCTCTTGAATATTAATTCTGATTGATATTTGATCATAGTCGTGCTAAATAAATACATACCTTTATGACATATTAATATATATATATATATATATATATATATATATATTTATTTATTTATATATATATTTATATATATATGCTTGTTGTTTGAAATGTTTGACATAATAATTTATTGGTATCAACATTTTGTAAAATATAAATGTTTTAAATTTTAACTAGCACCATTGAGTTTATTCTCAGTGTTTGTCAATTGATAAACATAAGATCAAGCAAAGTTGCAGAAACGGAACCTCAGTAAAGCGACTGGACATATCAACATTTTGTTGGTAAATGGTTTAAGTATCCTTTCAGACTTCTATCATTATAAATTATCATGCAACTATTTAAATGAAGTACTCTGGCATCAAATAAGTAAGTTTAATAAAATTAAAGAAATGTAAAATATGAATGTGTGTATGTTGTAACTTTGATGATATAATTATGATGTATAATCTGAAACAATAAATGGATTGAATAAATATAAGATGCATGTTAGTATGTTGTCTATATAAAGATATATATATATATATATATATATAATTTTTTATGGAATGTATAAGATCCTTTGTAGGATAATTATTGATTTTTTCGATTAGGAAATTAATAATCATTCTACGGGAGCATGTTACGCAACCGAAAGACGTGACAGTTGATATCAAGGAAAAATTTAAGGCTTTAACAGGAAATGCTTTTAATTTCTAAAACTTTCTTAATTTTTTTTACTTTATATAACTTTAAATCCTTCTTAAACAATTTTAAAGGGGTAAAGTAATGACTGAAAATCCTTTATGCATAAATTACCTATAATGCTTAGCTAAATCTAAGATTCTTCTAATGTTAATTATGTTTCATGGTTTCTAATCAATGATTACTTCAATATCATTATAGTTCACTCTAATATGCTCAAGAAGAGTAACTTCTTTAAGTTAACATTCACATCTAATGAACCAGATATAAAGCTTTTTCTCTCTCAAGGTTTTCAAAATAAAGATTCTTATCACGCTATTTTTAAAACTTATAAGTAAGCATATTATTAATAAACACCATGGAGAGGCAACTTAAGTATTTATAAAATATTGTTTAAAAATTACATGAATGTGTTATATGCATTTATTAATCTAAATGGCTTTAAAAATCATTTCATAATGATTATATTTTGATCTAAATGTAGCTTAAGTACTTCTTCATTCCATAATTAACATTAATATAAAATCTTTCTATTATGTTTGTCTTCTTCAGCTATATGCTTCTTGAGAAAATCTTCCAAGAGGTCACCCATCTTAGAACTTCTCTAAAACAAGCATAATTTATGTTGGAGTACTTATGAAATGAACTCCAAAAAGATAAGAGCATTATGTTTGTACAAGTAAAACCTATCAAATCTTTCAAACTATTCTTAATTATACATTTTCATATTTGTATAATCTCAAAATTTATTAATTGTCCAATCTATCCTTGCATAGTGTTAAGATCCTTTTTTTAGTTATGGGATCAAGTCATTCATATTCCATTTTTCCTAAAAGCTTATTATGAGCTACTTTTTTATGCTCTTTTAGCACTAACAATTACCCCTCCTTCTTTTATCCTATATGTTACATGCTTAATAGTTTTCACTTGGTTTATCCTTGAACCATACCATACTAAGAGAGGACTAGGCTCTATATGTGGCCTCATCCTAACATAATCTTAGGATCTCCCTTATTTGGGTATGAGATTGGTTCATTCATGTTCTATTTCTCTTAGAAGCCTACTAGAAGTTACTCCTTGTTTATACTCTCGCACCAAGGATCACTTCATAGCTTCTTTAGCCTTATGTATCATATGTTTACTAACTTCTACTTTGTTCACTACCACTATACCAAGAGAGGTCAAAACTTTAATATCATATTATAATAACCTAATTCATTGATTATCTTTATAATTTAATATAAAATCCTTTTAACATGTTTTATCCTGACTTACACACTTCCTAAAAAACTTCTTGGGAGGGTACTCATTTTATAATTTTTTTAATCCAAACATGCTTAACTTTAATGTACTTATGAAATGAGCTCTAAAAAGGTAAGTGCATTTTATTCAAATATATAGTACTTATTAAATCTTTTAAGCTATTTTAAATTATATAGTCTAATATCTATATAGTATTAAAACTACTCAATTATGTATTATCATTGTTTCATAGTCTTAAGATCTAGCTTATTTGAGTTATAACCAATTCATCCATGTTCACTTATAAGGAGTTGCTCCTTATTTATGCTCTCTCTAGCACTAATAAGCAATCCTCATCCTTTTCAACTTTATGTGTCATATGACCATACCTTTCACTTAGTTTATCCCTGAACCATATTAAACTAGGAGAGGTTAAAACTTTAATACTATACTATAATGACTTACATGCATCCTAAAAAAATTTTGTAAGAGATCACCTATCTTAGAAGTTCTCTAAGCCAAACATGTTTAATTTTGAAGTACTTATGAGATAAGCTTAAAAAGGTAAGTGCATCTTATTAGTATTGATAATACTTATCAAATATTTTAAACTATTTTAATTATACAATAACATAGTTACACAATCTTAAAATTAATAAATCATGTAGCCTCATCCTTACATAGTCCTAAGATCACTCTTATTTAAGTGTTAGATTTATTCATTCTTGTTCCTTTTAGCCTAAAAGCCTATTAGAAGCCACTTATTATTCATGCTCTCTTTAGCATTAATGATCACTCCCCATCCTCTTTGGCCTTAGGTGTAAGAGATAACATGGATAAAAAGGGGCTTCTAATATGCTTTTAAGCAAAAAAGAACTTGAATAAATCAATCCCACATTTAGAAAAGAGGAATCCTACAACTATATAAGGATAAAGCTACACAATTGAATAATTTTAAGATTGTGTAAGTATGACGTTATAAAATTAGGATAAGTTAAATATTTTAATAAGTAATATCTATGCTAAGAAGATGCATTTTTCTTTTTAAGAACTTATTCCATAAGTACTTCAAAGTTAAGTGTGCTTGGCTTAAATAAATTTTAAAATGGGTAATCTTTTAGGAAGCATGTGAGTGAGGAAAAAACATGTGGGAAAGATTTTACATCAGGTTATGAAGATAATTGTTAAATTGGATTATTACAATATAGTATCAAATTTAGTATAAGGTGGTTTTGGAGCTAAACCAAGTGAAAGATAATTAGTATATATCACATGGGGCCCAAAAGGTTAGGGAATGATCATTGATAGAAGAGAAAACATGAACAAGAAGCAACTTCTAAAAAGTGTTTAGGTGGAGGGGAGCATGAATGCACCAATCTAACACCTAATGAAGAGGGATTTTGAGACTTTTATGAGGATAAGGTTGCATAATTGAATAATTTAAAGATTATGCATGTATGAGATTATATAATTAAAAATAACTTAAAATATTTGATAAACACTACTATATTAGGAGCTCATTTCATAAATACTCTAAAGTTAAGGATGTATGACTTAAAGAAATTATAAGATAGATGACATCTTAGAAATCATATGAGTGAGAATAAATTATATTGTAAAGGTTTCATGTTAGATTGTGAAGATAATTTTCAAACCAATTCATTACATCACATGCATTCCTAAATAAATTACAAAATATTTAAATCTATTATTGTTTTTATTTCCTATAAATATCAAATAAATATTAAATATGAATAACTATAATATGATTTTTACTTAAATGTGGGATCGGTAAAGTTTTGATCAAAATTTGAATTAATTGATCAAAATTTTGATCTATTTAATTTACTAATTAAAATTTTACTATATTTAATTTATAAGTTTTTTTAATTCTAAGTGGCATTGATATTATTGTTGTTCTTCTAAATTAAATGAAAACAACACCTCTTCTTTCAATCCATAACATTTCTCTTGACATCTCTCTAAAATTAAACTTTACCAATTTTCTTCTTTAGACTACATAAATGTTTTCATTGCTAAGAACACATAATTTGATACACCATGTTGATAAAATAACTATTGCTCTATTAAAATTTCTTCCTAGTACCACAAAAGCAAGCCTAAAATTTTTCAAGTTATTTAAAGGTCTTCTCTCTTAGGTAATAAGTGTTGACATTATTCAAGAGACATGAGATGGTCTTGAATTAAATTATACTACTAGATCCTATATGCATATGAGACACATCAAAATCACCATTCATAAACTCTCAAAGAGCACTGATTCAATCGATTCCTACACTTACAAACCAAAGAGTGTGGTTGATCAGTTATGTTCCTTGAGAAGTTCTATCCCTTAATAGATTTAATTAGTGCTATTTTATATGGATTTAGCAATGACTATTGTTCTTTTACTCATGCTTTGAAGGCTTACTTAGAGCTTGTTTCTCTTAATAATCTTTATGGTCTCTTACTTTTTGAGGGTAATAACTTCTTCACTAGTTTCAATAAAATAATGTTTCACCCTTTTATACTTCTATTAAAATCTAGTTAGTCTTGTATGGTTGCATCTTATTCATATGGAGAGCATGGTTCATAGTCTTCTAATACCAAATTACATGGTCTTTGATCTTCTTTTAATAAAACTGTAGGTTCTTATATTATTAAACGTAATCAGTTCACTCTTAATGCTACTTGTCATAATTATAATGGTATTAGTTAGTGTCTTTATATGTTTTCTTAACATACATCTCTTTAAACTCATCTTGTTACCAAAGTGTCTTCATCCACACCTTAGTCATGAATAATGGATTCTAGTGCAACTTATCACCTAATGGGCGATCTAATAAATCTTAATCTTTTATCTAAATATCTTGGGCCTGAAAAAGTTATAATGTGTAATGATAAAAAAAACTTCCAATCTTTCATCCTAGTTTCTTCATCCACATCTTAGCCATGAGTCGTGCATTCTAGTGCAACTTATCACCTAACGGGTGATCTAACAAATCTTAATCTTTTATCTAAATATCTTAGGCCTAATAAAGTTATAATGTGTAATGATAAAAAAAAAACTTCCAATCTTTCATCCTAGTTTTTCTACTCTTTATAATCCTAGTTCTTCTTTTTGTTTAAATAATGTTTTATTCAGTTTGGATAGAACTCATAATTTGACATTTATTTCTTAGTTTACTCAAGATAATTGTATTTTCATTGAATTTCACCCTCATGTTTTCTTTATTAAAGATTTCTACATGAAGCAAATACTCTTTTGAGGAAGGAGCAATGCTAGTCTTTATCCATTTTCAAGTTTGCTAAAAATAATGTCTCCTTAAGTGCATCATGTTTCATACTCATTTTGGCATGCTAGATTAGGCCATGCAATGGTCTTTCTTTGTTATGTCTTAATAATAGTTTTGTTGCAAATAAAAATAGTAGTTTATATTCATCTTATTATATGTATAAGGCTCATAAATTGCCATTTTAAGCATCTTGGTTTCATGCTAAAGGTCTTTCTAAACTAGTATGTTTAGGGTCCAACCCTAGTTTCTTTTCTTGATGGTTATCATTACTATATATTTTTTACAATCACCTCAGTAAATATTCATGGTTATATTACTTAGATAAAAATCTAATGTATTATAAACATTTGTTTAATTTCAAAAATACATGGAAAACTACTTTTCATGTTCTATTAAGTCATTTAGGGTGGGAAATATCATTCATTGACTAATTATTTACATAAAAATTGAATCTCTCTTCATGTTTCTTAGTCATAGGCACTCAAATAAAATTGTTGTATGGAGCAAAAACATTATCATGTCATAGAAATTGTTATTATTATGTTAAATTATTCATTTATTCTTATGACTTATTAGAAGTATGTCTTTGAAATTACCATGTACCTAATTAATCGATTACCCACTCTTTTACTAAATAACATGGCTCCACTTGAAAATTATTTAGGGTTAAATCAAACATTCATAACTTAAGAAATTTTTTACATGTCAATGTTTTTATAACACCCAGGGCTGATGAGGGTGGAGATGGATGCAAGTGCTAAAGAGACCATGGACAAGGAGTGACCCTTGGTAGGCTTTTGGGTAGAGGATCATAAGAATTAATTGCTCTTACACTTGAAGAAGAGTGATTTTGAGACTATGTAGGGATGAGACTACATAATTGAGCAATTTTTAAAGTGTACAAGTATGAGACTATATAATTGAGAATAGTTCTAGTGATTTCGATATTGTATAATTAATAATAACTTAAAAGATTTAATAAGTACTATCCATACCAACAAGGTGCACTTACCTTTTCAGTGCTCATTTTGTAAAAACTTTATATTTAAGCATGCTTGGTTTGGAATAATTATAGGATGGATGACCTCTTAGTAAGCTTCCTCATGAAGCATTTGAGTGAGGATAAAGCACACTAAAAAAGTCTCATGTTGGGTTGCAGAGGCAGTCATTAAATTGGGCTATATATTTTTAGGTTATAGTCTGATTCATAAAGGGTATCATTATCTTCATATCATTTTCTAAAAATTATTATTTCTCATCATATTTTTTTTATGAACTAACTTTCCCATTTAAATCTTCTATAGGGTTGTAATCAAGCATTCATCAATCTATGGCTCTATCAAACTTACATGGTGTTATGTTGATGCCTCTTTTACATCCTACCAATTCTCCATATTTCACATTGAACATAACTATTATAGGGTCCTTAATTTATATGTCTTTAGAGTCCTCACCAAAAAAATTTCCTTTATTATAGAATTCAAGTCAAAAATCTCCTCTATCTAATTCAACATAACACGTATCTTCTATAAATGAATCTCGATAAATGTTATTGGATCCTACTTTCATTATCTAATTTAGTTAATCCCTCCTCTATTATGAATTATCATAATATTTCATTAATTCAACTTACTATTGATTTAGGTAGAATTCCATCTCCATGTTAACATCAGATGATCACTTAGTTTTTAACTGGTCATTCTAAACTAAAATTCTTATTTTTTGTTATTTCGACTTTACCATACAATGTGATTGAAGTCAAATAATCTTAACACTATAAGCAACTATATAATGATGATTTTTTATTGCAATTGGGTAGTTGGGAATTAGTTGCTCCCCTTTTTAATATGAACATTATTGGATGTAAATGGGTGTATCATGTAAAGGAAAAATATGTTGGCATTATTGATAAATGCAAAGCATGCCTTATCATAAAATTCTTTCATTAGAAGGAAGGGATTGACTTTATAAAACTTTTTTCTCTAGTGGTGAAATCAATTACAGTTTAATTTATTTTATCCTTAATTGTTTCTCGTAACTGATTATTCATTAGCTTGACATCTTAATGTATTTTTTTATGGAAAACTTGATGAGAAGGTCCACATGAGTCAACCCCTTAACTACATTGATTTATCCAAGATCAACCATATCTACTTATTCAATCAAGTTATTCATAAATTAAAATAGGCTCCTTCACAATGGTATTCCTATGTATAAGGGGCTAAAATCTTACGTAATGAGTGTATGGAAGCTATTTTGCACCCATACTATATATACATCTTATTCCATGCAAAATTAGGGTTAAATGAAACCTAATATACTCTTTTCTTCCATCATTTACATCTTCATCGAAATGCTCTCAAAATACTTCATCTTCTTACTTTCATTTTCTTACTTTTCTTCATGTTTTTCTTCATTCTTCATAAGGAAACCGAAAATACTCTCCATCTTCTTCATCCTTTCTCTTCATAAATCAAATACTAAGCTAAATATATGAGTATACTTTGATGATGATCCAAAATACTAGATGTTCTTCATGGATTATTGAAAGGTCAAATCACTTCCTCCTTGATCTTCAAAGTGTAAGTTCAAAACTACTTGTTCATGATTTTTTTTCTTAAAAACTAAAACTCCTATGTTAACTAATCCATATTTTTCTTCATGGATCTCTTGTCCAAGGTACTTCCATGTGATTTAAGGTTGAGATCAAGGTTTAACCTTAAGGACTAAATGAAAAGTAAAGGAAATATAAAGTTTTAGTTTATTTTTAGTCATTTTACTTAAAAGTGAGCTTGATTGATGATAGATCTTCAATTTTTATGCACTTTTGAGTGGTTTAATGTCTTAGCCGGATTATTTTGAGCAAAATGAGGATATGGAAAAATGTTTAGATGAGTATTTAGTAGTTTTTAGCTTTTAGTTTGATGATTTAGTTGATTAGTGTTGTAAAGGGGGTTGATTTTTAGTGGATTGTGTTGTGTGTGTGGCTTGTGTGTTGATGTTTATGGTATGAACAAAAATGACCGAAAGTTAATTACCAAAATGGTAAATTAAAAGCTTAATTAAAAGATTAAAAAGGTTAATGAGTAATTATCTAAGTTAAGGGTAAGTTTAATAAAGATAAATGATGGTTAAAGATTAATTATTGGAGTAGTATTTGATTAATTTAGTTAAATGATTAAAGAATAAGATTAATGGATTCTATGATTGATAATTAATTGAATGGTTTATAATAAAAGTGGGAATTAAATTATTTAATATGATAAAAGTTAAGTATGGGAATAATAATGTATATAAGGATAAAAAGTAGTATTATAAAATGTTAAGTGGTATTAATGGAATATATGGTTAAAAGGTAATGCAAATGGTATTATGTTGATTATTTAATTCAATGATTATGAATTAATGAGAAAATGGAAATATTTTAATAAATTTAAGATAGTGGTTATGGCATTATAAAAGATATGGATTGAATGGATGGTTTAATATGATTAAATGAGAGAATTTGGAAGCATACGGCATGGTTGAGTTAAAAAGCTTAAATGATTGATTTATTTAGTGAATTGAGTATTATAAGAAGCTTAAAAGAATAATTAATTAATGGTATGAGATAAAGTTAAATAAAATTCAAGTATGATGATAAAAATGGAAGTTAAAGTGGGATATGTTGGAATTTT
>CANYBF010036260.1:0-15316 GCA_948192965.1 Dalechampia spathulata | reverse complement strand
AATAAGTACTCCAATAACAATTAAATTTACAATTACTAATAATATATAAATCATAATAGTAAATATTAATCATTATATTTATTACATAAATAATAATACTAATAATATTAATAATTATTATTATTACTATCACTATAATTACAATAATAATATATCACAATAATAATTATAATTAATACTAATACTAATAATTAATTGTAATAATAATTTTTCATGCACATAATATTTATGAACAATTATTTTCAAAAAAATTATTCATTATACCATATCATCGTCATGTCAGTGAAAAAAACTTGATCGCTTTTATAATTAGTGGTCAACTTTATTTTTGCATGCCACATAATCATCATATTATTACCTATTTACTACGTCATTTGGCTATTGGTAAAACTTAAGGTTACTCAAAATTTACATTAAACAGAACATTTTTTTCTCTTTCACGTCAAATTAAAATTTTTTAAAATTATTTATCCTGAATTGGGAAATTAGCCAAGGAGAATCGGATAAAATGGACATAATTAATTAACACTGGCAACTCTGAAAGCGTAAGAAAACAAGGGAGAGAGAGGCTATTGGGGTGACGTGGTAGTGACCAAAATTGGGTAAAACGTGTTAAGGGGCTGATTGGCAAAGTAAAAGTCAACACCGTTTGAATAGTTGTTTTTTCTTTTTATTTATTACAGAAAATAATAAACAATTTTCTTTTTTTAAAAGAATAAATGCGGAGAGGGAACAGAGAGAACCGTTGGGCACGTGACGGGTCAAAAGAAAAGGTTTTTTGTTTTTCCACGTTTATAGCGACAAATAACTATCCATAAGTCTGCGATATTTCCGACTTTCTCCCTCTTCAAACCTAAATATTTCATTTTTTTTGCTTTTCTGTTTTATTTCATTTATTCTAAATATAAATATAAATATATTTTTAATTCATAACATACATATATTTATATATAATTGGTTTAAAAGTGAACACTGATAATGAAATATTACATTTAAGAATTTAATTAATCTATTTTTTTGTTGGCACGTGTAACGTCAACAACCCCACTTCACCCACTATCCAATCTCTCCGTTGCCATTACCTCTCCTTTTCTCTATAAATACTTAACCTTCACATCCTTTCCTTTTTGCCCTTTTTTCTTCTTCTTCTTCTTCTTCATTTCTGATTTTTGCTTTCTGTTCGGAGATCAAGTGAGTTCAATCATTCTCCTCTCTTTTAATTTCCTTGCTCTTTTGTTTTTGTTTTTTTAATTTATTATTGTGGAGATTTAATTTCTTTCCCTTTTCTTTTAGTGCCTTAGCCAATCGCTTCCTTCTTTTTGTAGCTCAGATCTACTCTTGTCTTGGATTATATATAATATTTGTTATTACTGGTCTCATTTTTATGAGACCATATCTTGCTTATATTAGTTTTTAATTCATGCCTGTGTGATATTCCATCTTCTTGTGATCTTTCAGTTTTTTTTTTGGGTTTTCTGTGACGTAATTTATGATTTCTGTTATTGATGCAATCTAAGAAGAATAATAGGATAATGATAGTAATAAATGGTGAATAATTATGCATTATTTTGCAAGAATTGAAGGAAACTAGTAAAAGGAAAAGGTCGAGTCTTCGAGAGGATACTGTTTGTAGTAAGTTTGACCGTTTTGTTCTGTTGGGATTTGCAGAGTTTTTGCAAAGTAAAGTTGGAAGTTGGTTGTTCCATTTTCTTTTGTGGAATTTAAGTTGAAGCTATGGAGGTGTATGGAAAATCCATGGTGTCAGGTCCTGCCAATGTTATTTTTCTGTCTGCGATCCTTGGCCGAGATGGGCCGATTTCTGTCCACAAATGTGATTGGAAATGTGAAAATGAACATGTTTGTGGGAACATGTATCGCTGCAAACTAACCGGTCTCACTCACATCTGTGACAAGAATTGTAACCAGAGAATTTTGTATGATAACCATAGTTCACTCTGTCGAGCTAGTGGCCAGATTTGCCCTCTTTCTCCAGCTGAGGAGCAGGCTGTTAGAGGGATCCGCAGGAAGATCGATGCTGACAATTCACCCTCCGAGAACTGTTCTTTTAAACGCAGGCGAGATGCACAGTTTCATCCTTCTCCTTTTGAGAGATCTTTTTCTGCTGTCAGTCCAATCTGCAGCCAAGTTGGGGATGGCATGGATATGAGCTAGATGTTTCTGTTATACAACTGAAATAACTTATCTACCTTTTTAATCTCAATGTTCCTTTTGCAATGTTTCCTTTTTCTTTCTGTTCTTTCCATGGAACTAAATAGATAAAAGTGAACTTAATATGGGGCACTCTAATGGTGGACCTGATGAGGCCTCCTGTCTGTAGGAACAATATATTTCTTATCATGTTCAATGTTATCTAGCTCTTACATTAGCATAGCTCGACTTTGGTAGGAATATGAAGACCGTTCCTTCGTTTCTGTAACTTGAACTTAATTTAGTTTAGTTCTAGCTCTTTTACTTGAATGTGCGGCACTATAACATTCTTTCTTTTTGTTATACTTATTGGCATTCTGTTCTTTGCTTCCATAGTATTGAGTTTTATCATCCTGTAATCATGCATTTACATTTGTTTTTGAGTTCTATGTTCTTTGTTTAGGGTATTGTTGACAGGTTTTAAAGTTATTCAACCTGATGGGCTTCTCCCTAAAGAATGAAAACCTAAAATTACTTCTTCTTAGAACTAAGGCAATAATGTTGTTATAATGATAGAAACTGAGCTTCATTCTTTGCTTTGTTTTTGTCCAGCTTGTTGCAGGTTGACGGCATATATTGTGGCTATTCAATGCTTTTGCTTGAGTTGTTTAATCTTTATGTATTTCCCTTGTTTATTTTCCTGAAATAAGTTTTATTTTTGCAGGGTTGAAGTGTGTGCAATTGAAGAGGATTTAGATTTGCTTTGTGCAATGATGAACTAATATTTATTATCCTCTGTTATTTCTGAGAAGGAGGTTATATATCTCTCTTATGTTGTTAATTCTGTTTTTCTTGCAGTGTAGAATGTTTCAACTTTCATTTGGTGAATTCAAGATGGTTCAGTACCCATTCTCCATCTCTTTGTCTTGTCATAAGTGTCTAAGAAGGCTCCATCCCGGCCTTCCCAAATGATTTCTGGCCGCAGATAAGGTGATCTGTCAAATTCTACAGAACTTCCATTGCCTGTTTTCACTTAATTTCCTACAAAGTGAAATGTTGTTTAATGTGTTTTAACTGCATTCGCTAGTCTTTCCCATAACAGGTAATAGTTGCGAGATGGTTGGATATCTGACTATCGAATTGCTCATGCAAATAAGGAAGCTGGTTTCATGTCTTGAATCATAAGAGCAGACAAGCTATTTCCGATATCCAATTTGATAATGACAATACATTCAGATAATTTTCCAGTCCTTCATGGTCAAGCAACTAGCGTGCAGCTGGTTTGCGAGCTGTCAAATGATGAATGCTGCTGAACTTAGCTATGCTTTTTCTTTACTGAAATCACACACTGTATTGGGAATGTTGCTCTCACTGACCTTCATTTTCTTGCGTTTCCTGATTGATAACACACTGCTGTGGTTTTTGGTGGAACATAATCTCACTAGTAAATCACAGAGATGAGAGAGATTAAGATGCAACATAATCTCACTGGAATAGCCATTTTGTGTCGGCTGTTGCAAGGACTGCTGCCAAGTTCAGATTGCCATTTCCGATGCTGATAAATAACATGTGGATTAAATTGTTTGTGATTCTTATGTTGGTTCTATCTGTGATCAACCTGGGGGTTTGTAACTAGATCTAAGTATTATTAGCCAATATTATGGGAAATTACATAACTATGGTCATTTGTATTATTAGTTGTATGATGTCATAGGAGCAAGTCTCTTTCATGCTGTCCCTTACTCGGTAAAGGTTCAAGCTTGCAATTTCTTTACTAAAAAGCTAAATACCGGTAGCTTTTATCAAAGATGCCATCCATGTGAAGCTTGCCTTGAGATGGGAGAGTTCACATGCTGCTCTAATTACTGATGTCTCTTGTACTAACTGTCGTCTTTGTTTCCGAAACTTTTGATTCACAGAAGAGAATCACCACCAATAATGCAATCTCCCGACAAATAGAGCTTTGAAGATAGTTTCTATTAAGATTGCTGATAAGAGAGCATGATGGTAGTGGAACTTGCTTCAAAGTAAAAATAATGCTGAAGATAGAATTCTAGTTTAATTTGTTAGTTATTAACTATTTTATATTTTAAAATATGTTATTTTATTTTTATTTAAATAAATTTTATTTAAAGATAAAAATTATTAATTTTATTTATATTTCTTAATTGTTTTATATTTTATATTATATTATCTAATTTTTATATAAATAAATTTTATTTAAATATAAATATTATTAATTTTATTTATATTTGTTATTTTATAATTTATATTTTATTATTTAATTTTTTATCTACATAAATTTTATTCAAAAATAAACATTACTAATTTGATTTGTATTTATTATTTAATAATTGTTTTATATTTTATGAGATATTTATTAAAGTTACAGAATATCTCACATTGTTAATATGAATTTATTAATAATTTATTAAAACTAATTTTAATTTTATCTTAACACTAATTTTATTTTATATTAAAAATAGTAATAATTTTAATTTATAACAATTGATTTCTATAATGAAATTATATAAAGGGATGATTAGTTTTAAAAATATGAGGTATTTAATAAAATTATAAAATATCATATGTTAATATATAATTTAACTTTTTTAATTAGAATTCTATGATTTTTCAGTATTTATATAATTTGATTATCAAAATTATTAAAGTTTAGAAAATACCGATTATATTAAATTTGTAATAAATAATTTATAAAAATTTATTTTATTTTATTTTAATTATCTAATAATCATAATTTTAATTTATAATAAACTAATTTTTATAATCAAATTATATAAATAAAAATACTATTTTTGATTTTAAAAAAAACTGAGATATTTATTAAAATTACACAATATTTTATATTGTTAACTTAAGATTTAACTTTTTCAAATTTATATCATAAAAATCAACTAAAGTAGATTTATTAAGCAAACATTTCTTATTTTTTTAACTGATATTTCAAAAAAAATGAGAATATATAATTATTTTGTATTTTAAAAGATTTAATTTGTTTAGCTACTAATTATTTTGTATTTTATATTATATAATCTTATTTTTATTTAAATGAATTTTATTGAAAAATAAATATTACTAATTTTATTTGTATTTATTAATTACTTATTATTTTATATTTTATATTATATTAACTAATTTTTTACGTAAATAAATTTTATTCAAAAATAAATACTACTACTTTGATTTGTATTTATCAATTAATAATTATTTTATATTTTATGAGATATTTATTAAAGTTACAAAATATTTCACATTATTAATATATAGTTTAATATTTTTAAATTCATACTATAAAGACAAGTGGAATAAATTAATTGAACAAACCTCTTTCAAACTTTTAATTAATATTGTAAGAGTAAAAATGAACAAGTAAAATGATAGGTTAATCATTATTCTAAATTTATTAAAACTAATTTAAATTTTATTCTAATTATCAAATAATTTTAATTTTAATTTATAACAATTAATTTATATCTAAGAATTTTATTTAAAATTAAATATAATATAAATTATTTTTATTATAAATGATTAATTTTAAGAAAATAGAAGTTTATTAAATAATATACATTTGCTAAAATTAATTTTATTTTATTTTATTAATTTAATAGTAATAGTTTTAATTTATAATAATTGATTTTTATATGAAAACTATACGAAAGAAAACAATATTTATGATTATTTTTAAAATATGAAATATTTATTAAAATCATAAAATAATATACATTGTCAACATATAATTTAACTTTTTCAATTAAAATCATACATTTGTGTATGATTTAGATAATCTAATTGTCTAAATTATTAAAGTTTAGAAACTACTAATTATATTAAATTTGTAATAAATAATTTATAAAATTTTATTTTATTTTATTTTAATTATCTAATAGTAATAGTTGAAATTTATAATAACTAATTTTTATTATAAAATTATATAAATAAAAATATTATTTATGAATTTTTTAAATATGAGATATTTATTGAAATTACAAAATATCTCACATTAACTTATAATTTAACTTTTTCAAATTAATACTATAAAAGCTAAATAAATTATATCAACTAATTTTTATAATGAAATTATATAAATAAAAATATTATTTATAATTTTTTTAAATATGAGATATTTATTAAAATTATAAAATATCTCACATTATTAACTTATAATTTAACTTTTTCAAATTAATATTATAAAAGCTAAATAAAGTAGATTCATTGATTATACATCTCTTAGTTTTTTTAACTAATATTTTAATAGAAAAGAGAATAAGTAAAAATGATAATGTTACTATTATAATATATTAAAAGAGGTTGAGAGATAAGGAAAAAATAATTTTACACCTTCTCGTAAATTTTATTATTTTAAAAGATTTAATTTATTACCTACTAATTATTTTATATTTTATTTTATATTTTTTATTTAAATAAATTTTATTTAAAAATAAATACTACTAACTTGATTTGTATTTATTAATTAATAATTATTTTATATTTTATGACATATTTATTAAAGTTACTAAATATCATTTCAAAATAAATATAAATATGAATTATTTTTATTATATAATAGTTTAATTCATTAAAATTAATTTTTATTATTAAATTTTGTCTAGTAGAAAGTGAAGGATGTCTATTTCAATTCAAAAGAAAGTAATTTTCAATATGATTATGTTTTACGACAATAATAAACAAGATATAAGGACAAACAATGCTAAATGTATGAGTCTACTTGTCAAAAGATATTTTTCACATAAACAACTATATATCATAATATAAAGAGGAATTTTAAGCTCAACAACAAATGTTTTAATTAAAAAGGATGATGTAAAAAGAATGAACCAGTATATACAAAAAAATATAGTTTACAAAAAGATTTTACTATCAAATAGATAAATAAATATTATCACTTTGTATCAAAATCCAACTCGAGATTATAAATGTAATAAACTAATATATTTGCTTGTATTTATGTTTACATAAACAAATGACAAGATTGCATAAACAATATTTTTAACAAGTAAATAATACTTAAATAATAAATATTAATTTAAAATTATAAAAAATATTACCTAGTAAAAAATTGAAAAAATAAAATACAAAATTATTAAAAATGATGAGTTAAATAAATTATACTAATATGCAATGCAAATTATGAAACTCTCATATATTAAAAAAGAAGAGGAAATGAGATAAGGAAAATTTCAGTTTTACCCTTCTCTCTAAATTTTATTATTTTTTAAAATATTTAATTTATTAGCTACTAATTATTTTATATTATATTATTTAATTTATATTTAAATAAATTTTATTCACAGATGAATACTACTAAGTGTATGTGTATTTGTTAATTACTAATTATTTTATATTTAAAAAATTTTATTGATCTAAATAAATTTTATTCAAATATAAATATTACTAATTTTTTAAATTTATTTATTAATTATTTTATATATTATATTATATTATATTATCCAATTTATATCTAAACAAATTTTATTTAATGAAAAATACTACTAAGTTTATTTATATTTAAAAAATTTTATTGATCTAAATAAATTTTATTTAAATATAAATACTACTAATTTTATTTAATTTATTATCTACTAATTATTTTATTTTTTTATATTATCTAATTTATGTATAAATAAATTTTATTTAAAAATAAATAATATTCATTTATATTTGTTAATTACTAATTATTTTATATTTTGTATTAAACTTATTTTTATCCAAACAAATACAAGATTACAAGGAAAAAAATAACAATAATATACAAAAGACATACTAATTATTTTATATAATATATATTAATTTTACACTTGAAATCTTAGCGGAAGTATGGCAACATGTGTATAATTTATAGTGGTTCGACATTAACTCTTGCCTACGTCCACTTCTCCTAAGTTCTCAACTTAGGGTTCCACTAATCATAAATACAATCAATACAACAAAGGATTCCTCAATTGAATCCTAACCTAGTGTTTTCAGGCTCACACGCAAGCCTTTACAATAATTGCAATTTCACAACAATTGATCTCTTAATTACAATTTAAAGCCTCAAGCATTAATCTCACACCAACCCACAATTACAAAACCTAACTCTTAGGTTGTGGGAATACAATATAACAAAGTTTACAAAGTTAGAATTACAATACAACAAGTAAACTTACTTGTAAACGAAGTAGAACACTCAAAACAAGTTTGTACATAGGATACTAGTTGTTAGATTCAAAGTATATTATGTTCTATTATGAAATAAAACCGTTAGAAAGGGTTTAAAGCCTTTTTGGAAAGTCGCGTACGACCATACCAGACACGGTATGCCCATACCAACTTAAAAGGTAATATTTAAAAATGAGAGAGAAATTAGGTACGGCCAACTACACATTGGTATGCTAGTATAAAAACGGTTTTCCTGAGAAACAATTTTCTTGCGAGCAACCGTACGATCGTACCAACCAATGGTACGCTCGTACTAAAGCCAGTTTACTAACAAACCAAATTCCTAAGAGCAATGGTACGCCCGTACCAAACTCAAGGAAATAAGGCTAACTTGGTATGGTCAACCATATGGCCGTACCATACAACAAAGCAAATTGGTACACCTGTACCACTCATAAAAACATACTTTAAAATGACAAATAACTTAAATTGACTCACACATGACACACACATCAAAATCCTGGGTCTAACAATTTCCCTCTTTTTGATGTTAGCAATCAATTTAAGTTCAATTTGCAAAATATGTTTAAATGAAATTTTGATATAAAAAATCTTAGAAATCTCCCCTTTTATTTTAGAATTCATGCCATCAATCATAATAATCAATCAATCATAAAGAAAAGGAGAAAAACACAAAGACCAGAGTAAATTGTATAACGTATTATCAAAGCAATATATATAATTGTATGATCAAAGCATAAACAGAATCATATGATCAGAGCATTATCCAATTCAGTTATAATCAGAGCAAATGATAATAAATAACAATACAAATAAACAAGATAAGATAATGAATTGAATAAACATCATATGCTATATAAACTATAAAAAAAGTCCAATACATTAATCAGAGTAGAAATAATAATAAAAACTGAATACAATACATTGATCAGAGCAACAAGGAAAAGAAATAACAATAATGAAAATCAAAAACTAATCTCCAATATCCTAAAACATCTCCCCCTTTGACAACATCAAAATGATGACTGTGGGTTCTAAGGAGGAGGTGGACTCGATGGAGGAATAATGAATGGATCCATCATAAGATTGATGGAATGTAGGGTCTCAGATGTAGTCATCTGAAACTTATGAAACTCTACTGTATGCTAGTCATATTGCTGATCTAAAGAATTAATATGCTGATGAATATAAGCAAGTTACTGATTAATCTGGTCAAAACATCGCTCAAAAGTGTTTAAGCGATCTAGTCAAGAAATGATAACAGCAATCTGTTGAGAGATAGAATCAGTGGATGCAGCAGCTAGAGCAAGAGTGGATGTACTAGCTGGAGCAGGGGGATTAGGAATAGCAGCAGATGAGGAAGATCCACCCTAGAAGTGATATTGTCATTTACAGCTCAGAGCCGCCTGGCGTGAGGCATCAATAGAAGGGTCTGAAGGGTCAAGCCACTCTGCAGGTGTGTCATCAGGAAGTGGCACCTGCATGTACTGATAGACAGCAATTGCACTACATCCAAATAGGGTGAGTGTATCATTAAGAAGACTTAATGATTGAAGATGCTCGAGATGTCACGCAATGTACTTAGAGTGAGTATGGAACTCACCATTAGAATCACACTCAAGGAGCATGGAGTGCTTGATGAACGATAAGTCTATATTAGAACCTTTCGGTCCAGGAGTGGGTGGAGAAGCTGGAAAGGCATACAGCTGCTGGCAGATATAGTGAATGATAGGATCAAAAAGAATAGCTCTGCCAGGCTGTTTCTGGATGCCGACCTCATGAAACTCTGCTGTGTGCTAGTCATATTGCTGATCTAGAGAATGAATATGCTGATGAATATGAGCAAGTTAATGATCAATCTAGTCAAAACATCGCTCAAAAGTGTTTAAGCGATCTAGTCAAGAAATGATAACAACAAGCTGTTAAGAGATAGAATTAGTGGATGCAGCAGCTAGAGCAGGAGTGGAAGTACTAGCGAGAGCAGGGGGATCAGGAATAACAACAGATGAGGAAGATCCACCCTAGAAGTGATACTGTCATTTACAGCTCAGAGCCGCTTGGTGTGAGGCATCAATAGAAGGGTCTGAAAGGTCAAGCCACTCTGCAAGTGTGTCATCAGGAAGTGGCACTGCATGTGCTAATAGACAGCAACTGCACTACATCCAAATAGGGTGAGTGTATCATTAGGAAGACTTAATGATTGAAGATGCTCGAGATGTCATGCAATGTACTCAGAGTGAGTATGGAACTCACCATCAGAATCACGCTCAAGGTGCATGGAGTGCTTGATGAATGATAAGTCTAGATTAGGACCTTTCGGTCCAGGAGTGGGTGGAGAAGCTGGAAAGGCATGCAGCTGCTGGCAGATATAGTGAATGATAGGATCAAAAAGAATAGCCCTGCCAGGTTATTTCTGGATGCTGACCTCATGGAAAGAGGTCTGAAACCAATGTCCAGACTGAATGGGAGTGCCCGTGACCATATAATCAAGTCAGGGCTAATGACTGTGTTGTTAGACTCAGATCTTCCGAATGTCAAATAGGAGATGAGTCTATGATAATAATAAAGTGAAGGGGACTTAAGATAGGAGGCTTTAAGCCTTGAATGCCGAAAAGGAGTATCGAGTGCGATCTCCCTCCAAAAGTTATTGCGGTCAAATACCACAGATTTGGTATAAGAAATTCCATTAGTGAGGAAGTTGAAGATGCCATCAAACTCTGTAGGAAAGAGTATAGGTCCTACAAAAGAGTTTGAAGGTGCAAGCATAAGAAGTAGACTGTAGGAACTCTAAAGCTACAAACTAGATGTAGTGGTTATCTAGGAAAGCAAAATTTGACCAACCTACATTGGCCAAATATCGCAGAATGTCATCCTCTAATTTGGTCTGATGGATAGTAGGATGACATGCAAATCAAGAGTGAGAAAATACTTTCTCACTCAGAATAGAGGAGCGTACTGTAGAGACAGAAGTAGCAGCACGAGGACCAGAGCCTACT
The DNA here is from genome assembly GCA_948192965.1 of Dalechampia spathulata. Taxonomy (NCBI): domain Eukaryota; kingdom Viridiplantae; phylum Streptophyta; class Magnoliopsida; order Malpighiales; family Euphorbiaceae; genus Dalechampia; species Dalechampia spathulata. The sequence goes on along the minus strand of CANYBF010036260.1, from coordinate 3,971 downwards.
GGCACAGTGCATTTGACTCTACGTCCTTGAGATGAAGAGCCACTGTGAGACTCATGAGCAAACATGAGTAAAATCAATAAAAATAGACAATTTATCTAGACACAAAATTTTTCAAAAATTCGACAGAGTTTTGGCTAATTTTTGAAAAACTCAAAAATTTATAGCTGCATGGAAATCAATAAAATTTGACACAGAGCACCACAACATAATCCTAAGCAGTTATCTCTAAAGAACCTAGAGCTAAAACAGCCTAGATTGAGCAGAAAATCAAAAAGAAAAATTGAATTAAAACAGTTAAAACTAAAAATAAAAATAGAAGAATCAAGAGAAAACTAACCAAAAATCAAAGAAATGATTGTGGGCAAATGGATTTGGAGTGTTTTGGGACTAATTTTGTTGAATTTGATGAGGATTTGAGAGAGAAATCAGAGAAAATTGGAATCTGGTAACCGGCGGCAACTGAAAAATCACATTTAAAATCGATTTTCCAAATTGCGTACGGGCGTACGGCTAAAAAATGCCTGAAAATTCACTATCACGTACAAGCGTACGGGTAAGGTGTACGACCGTACGAGAGCTCTCAATTGAAATTTTTAATTTTTTGAAATAGATAAGTGTACGAGCGTATAGAATCAGTATGGTCGTACCAAATTTTGAAGAAAAATGCCTTTGAGAGACGTACGGGTGTATCAAGATATGGTACGACCATATGAGATATTGGAAAAAAATGGGAATTAAGGTAGTAGGATCTGTACAGGCGTACGAAAACAGGTATGGTTGTATGAGGACTAAAAATCAAAAAATTTTGAAGAGTTCTGAGAATTTTCTTGAAATTTCTAAAGTCTACCAAGTACACCTACTTCAAAAATGAACCATCTATCATTCCTAGCTCATGTTTGATGAAGTTTAAACATTCTTTACTTAGGGGTTTTGTAAAAATATCTATCAATTGGTGAGTTGTATCAACAAATTCTAATACAACCTTCCTTTTTTGCACATTATCACGTAGAAAATGATGCTTAATATCTATGTGCTTAGTCCTAGAATGTTGAATTGGATTCTTAGACAAATTTATAGTACTGGTATTATCACATTTAATAGAGGTACATAAAACATAGACATTATAATCCCTTAATTATTGTTGAATCCAAAGTACTTGAGCACAACAACAACCTGTGGCTATATACTCAGATTCAGTGGTAGACAGAGACACATAATTATGTCATGTCTTTCGGCTGCGTAACATGCTCCCATAGAATGATTATTAACTTCCTAACTGAGGAAGTCAATAATTATCCTACAAAGGATTCCATACATTCCGTAAAATTTTTATTATTATATATATATATAACTTACATGCAAACTCATATTAATCCAAAACGTTTATTGCCACAGGTTATAATATAACATCATAATTATATCATCACGTCATCAAAGTTATAATATACACACGTTAATATTTTACATATCTTTAGTTTTGCCAAACTTACTTTATTTACTGCCAGAGTACTTTATTTAAGTAGTTGCACGATAATTTATAAAGATAGAAGTTTGAAGGTAACTTAAACCATTTACCAACAAACTGTTGATATGTCTAGCTGCTTTACTGATGTTCTGGTTTTGTAACTTTGCTTGGTCCTGCGTTTATCAATTGACAAACGCTGAGTATAAACTCAGTGGTGCTAGTTATAGCATGTAATACAAGTAATCATATAATCCATTAGTTATAACATTTAAAAACTTAAGTTATTTATATTTCATGATGTGTTGATGCCAAGTAAACATTATGTCATATATTTCAAAATAGTATATCTATTTCATTTATGTTTCATATCATATATGTATGAACCATTTAGCATGACTATCTTAAAATATGATGAAATTCCAACTATAATAAGTATTCAAGTGAAGTTAATATATCATTTAATTATACCATGAATTCACTTCATATTGTGTCATATGTCATGAATTATAAACAGTGCATATTTATGAGAATGCATTTATGTTATGCATTCTCCCTTTTATTCCTTGATCCATCATTCCATTTAAATGCACATTTACTGGGTCTTTCATTATAACATAACTTTAATTCTTTACATATGAGCTCATTTAACATCTTGCTTTTCAATTTTGTTTCTTTTATATCATGATAACATATTATTTTATTCCCGTAGGAATTTATATCATTGTGCCCAGTATAATCATTTAGCCTCTTTTCTCATATCACATCATATTCTTTTTCTCCTTATTTCACTATGTCATGCTATGTCATGTTTATGTTGAATGCTTTATGTTCATGATATATATATATGATGCATAATTAAATTCAAATTGTTATAATAATGTAATGCTATTGCATTACCAAACCTTTGCCTTTTTGATCATTTAATGATCGAGGACTTCAAATATACTAGCACAAACCTGGTATGTCCTTTTCTTTATTAATATCCTTAGGTGATTCATGAATATTTTCCATTGATTTACCTATTTCAAAATCAATATTAATCTTTTATTAGTAATTAAATTCATCCTTTATCATTTTTATATTTATATACCACTGAATAAATCAATGTCATTTCTAATGTGTTTCCTTAAGTTTATTGCTTAATATTCACCTCTTACTAAGGACTATTCTTTATTGTTTAAAAACAAATTCTTAACTCTATTTAATAAGTATACAGGTATTTTACCAACAGCTTATATTTAATCAACTATTTATTAAACTGTTATCATTAAACTCGAATCCGTATTATATTTATAATTTGTAACTTAATTAAGATTCTTTTGAAATTCAGTTATTGTTAAGTCATAATTTAATATAACAGTCTTAACTATATGCTAGCTTAAATCAGTCAATATCATATTACTGATTACTTCTTAATGTCCTGTTTATATAGTTCTAACAATTTCTTATTACTATTCCTGTCTAATCTTAACTTCTATTATCAGTTTAAGTTCAGTAATATCTTAAGCATATAGGAATATACTTAGTATCAGAATTCATTTAGTCATGTAATAAACAGTTCTCTCTTAATTTCCCGCTAACAGGTTCTTAATAATCCTGTTTTCTTAATACAAATTAGCAATTTAAACAGTATTCTCTTAATTAATTCTGATATTAATCATGTTTTAGTAATATCTTAAAACTCTATTAATTCATACGTAACCTCGTATCATTTATCATTATCAAAACCCAATATCAGTTAACTAACATCCTTAACTAACTCATCTTATAATCAGTAACCATATAAACTATATTTTGACGTAATTATTCTTCTGTTATTCATACTTAGTCTCAGGTCTAATAACATTAAATATATCTGCTTAACATTTAATCATAACTTATTTCATATATATGAAGTCAATCAAGTATGTTTATTCTATAATTAATAGTGTACTTAAATCCTTTAGTATTCTGTTACTCCTATTTAAGTCCTTAAGTAAAATCTCATCATAACAATATCTTATCTCTTAATTATTCACTTAATAATCTTCTTAAACCATTTATTATTCTTAAATCAATAATCATTTAAATCCATATAACAATTATAGCATATATTTCATTTAAAATCTCCTTAACCTTAGCAAACATTCTTAAGTTACTTATATCATAACTTAACTTAATCTCATTCTATCATTCCATTATAAAATTAAATAAACTTTTAATAGCACTTATGATACTTAAATATCATTTTTAGTTCTCAATTTAAACTCACTATAAGTCATATTCAAACATCTCAAATTATACCTTATCATAAGCTTAATTTAAATCAACTTCCTTTGGCTTATATTAATTCAACATATACTATTTATTATAACTTAATTAAATCTTTAAAATACCACTTATTTACTTAATTGAATATCCATTTTGTCCATTGTTTTCAATATGGCCGAATACTCACAAATCTTAACATTTAAAATTTCAATTCTTCTAAAATCCACTTTAACTCATTTTACTTAATGTTAACTTA
>CANYBF010036146.1:0-11835 GCA_948192965.1 Dalechampia spathulata | reverse complement strand
CATTCTTTACAGGTTGGTAGAATGTGCCACTTCTACGCAATCTTTATCTCGCTAGATCGTGACCGTCTAGGAGATTATTTCTGTCAGTTTGGTATTCATGTTTAGTATTCATGTTTATATTCATGTTTAGTAATCATGTGTTGTTTGATTCATGTTTAGTATTGATGTGTTTCATGTGTTGTTAATCATGTTTTGTGATCATGTGTTTAATCATGTGTATGATTCATGTTGATTCATGTTAGTATTCATGATTAGTATTCATGTGTTGTGATCATGTGTATGGTTCATTTTTAGCATGTGTTAATGTTTAGTGTATGTTGATATGATTTCATGTTTAGCATATGATAATGATTAACATGTTGATAGATTTTTAGCTAATGTGTATGACATGTTATCATGTTGTCATGTAATAATGGTGTATGCATGTTATGATGTGTTTAGTATGCATGATATGAAGATATGTGTTTAGTATTGCATGATTTTATGTTAGTGTGTTTAATATGTGCTTGTCGTAGTATGCATGTAGGATAGTATGCATGCTAAGATGCTTTCATGTTATCATGTTTAGTATGTTTACATGTAGCATGTTATAGCTTGTTATAGTTTACATGTTATGCTTGTGTTCATATGTTTAATACGTTGTCATGTTCATGTGTTATGGTGTCATGTTATGCATGTGAGTTCATAGTTATGTTGTTTGCATGTTATGTTTAGTATATGCTTGATGTATTGTTCTGTTTATATGGATGTTATATTTGCTTGCATTCATGTTGTGATTTTGTTATTGCTTATGTGATTTCATATCATGTCATCTTGCATTTTAGTATTTGTGTTATTGTTTTGTTCTTTTGTTCTGTTTTACGTTGTTCTCGCGGAGAGTTGTTTTGCAGGGGCAAACCGGGGGTTTTGACTTGGTGGATTGGAGTATGGACCCGGGACTCATTCGAGGCCCAATTCGGTGGATTCCGGCAAGATAATTCTGGAACGCTTGAAGTCTTATTTTGTTGTTGTTTTTATTTCGTTCATTTGGTCGGGTTGTATTAAATACCCGAATTGCTTTATTTTTCTGCTTTATTTTCTGCCTTTATTTCCTGCTTTATTTTCTGCTTTTACTGCTTTCATATCTGCTACATGTCTTTTGCTTCCCTATGCCATGAAATCGGACTTAAGTGAACTTCAACCTAATTATGTGTAATTTGCGCTTTTATTAAAACCGGATAAAGTGAATATGATAATACGGAATACGAATAAAATCAAAATGCCAAACCCGTTCTCTGAAGAAATTTGGGCTGCTTTCCAACACAGGAAGGCTCGGGTTTACATTTTCCCGGTTTGTTTAGTTGCTCAATTGAGTTGACTGGATAATCCGGGTGGCGACTCCATGTTATTTTCTCGACGCGATCTATCTAGTTCCTATAGTAACTCAGGGGTCTATGCTTTCGAGAGCAAGCACCACGGCATCTCACGCCGAACAGCGTGCAGCGCTCCCACGTCCTGGATGCGCTACTCTCACAGTGATATGGAGATGATTGGTGATGTTTAACCCCATATCTTTCTAATAAACCACCAACTTAGCTCTATAACTACATACCATTATCTGACACCAAATGGTGAGAAATCTAATAATGATATATGAAATTCTTTTCAATGAATTTGACAACCTGCTTTACCCTCAATTTACTATAGGATTCTACCTCCATTAATTTGGAAAAGTAGTCAACAACTCTAGTATGTACCAATGTCCATGAAAAGCATTTGGATGAATCTCGCCCATGATATTAATTTTCTAAGCTGAGAAAGGCCACAATTTTATCAAAATCTACAATTTTATCAATGGGATGTAACTTAGATCTCTATGTATTCAACACTTATGACATCTTTATGTAAATTATATATAGTTTTTCTCCATGGTAAGCCATAAATATCCTTGGTATAGGATCTTCCTATACAAGGTGAATCCTTTATATGGGACCCATAAGCCCTAATGTGCACTATCTGTATGATTATTTCTATCTCCTTCCTCAATATTAGTGGAGTTACTAACCATCAATCATTCTTCTGTAAAGAACACCACCTTAATGCTAAGTGAAATTAAATGCTAGCTTTACAAAGCTAGCTTATCTATCTTATTTGTATCTTCTAGATAAATATCAATTTTTAAGAAATTCATGATATATGCATAACATAGAGGCTCTTCAAGCTAGTCTAGTGCTATAACCTATTCTCTTTCATAGCAGAGGATCCTTGATTGCTCAATGATTAGTAGTTAAATCTAACTTTATGATCATTCACATACTAAGACTAGTATGGCTAAAGCATTGATCATTTGATTCTCATCTCATGAAGTATGAATGAATCTACATTGGCTAAAATGGCAAACCATAAGCTTCATATGTTTAGCATAAAGCCTGAGTCTTTTTTCTTTGACATCCTACTTAATCATGGACTGGTAGATCATAAGCATTGAATCCCTAAATACTTTATCTTCTCAGATGTTGCTAATTAATAGAACTTCAAGCTCAAATAGACATATTACATATTTAACCATATTACTAGTGATTGGAACACTTAGCCTCTTTAAGAGTATAATTAATTCACCTTCTAGAATTATTAGCACAACTCTAATTCCTACACCTTTCTTATTGATTGCATTATCAAATCACAACTACCATTTATGGGTATCAATTATCCTTAAGTGCTTATTTGGGAAGTCTAGTTTAAATATCTCAAAGTCATCCATTAGCATGGATGCTAAAAGTTTGATAATCATTATACCTTCCATTACTTTCTTAATGATATACTATGCATTAATTTTTGATAATAGAATTAACCATCTAGAGAGCTTCCCCAATAATGAAGGAGCTTCTTCATACAATTACTTCATGGGATTGACCTTCGAGATCATTTATATTTGAAATGATTAGAAGTAGTGTTTAAGCTTCTTCATTACCTAAACCATAGCCAAGTGTAGCTTCTCAATAATATTGTATTTACATTATATTGGTAATAATTTCTTGCTCAAGTAGTAAACAACATATTCAACTCTGGCTTCATCTTTCTAAGCCATCATTGCACCTATAGACTCCTGCTCCAAAGCCAGATAGAGTAGCAGTGGTTTCCTTGGCCGAGATGGTTATAAAATTGATTGATTAGAGAGGTAACACTTCACCCTCTTAAACATGAATTGGCAATTCTCATCCTAAACCAAGGCTAGTTCTTCCTCAAAAGCATGAAGATGGACTCACATATGGTAATGAAATTGGTAATGAATATGTTGATGTATTGGAGTTGCCCTAAAAATCCCTTAACTTAAGTCTCAATTCTAGGAATAGGCATCTCATGAATCAACCTCATTTTAATACCCCTCTGATTGATTGCATGACCTAGTAATTTGTTGGATGTGACTCTGAATGTACACTTCTTCAAATTCAACCTAAGCTCATACTTCTTAACCCATATGAGAAATCTATCATAAGCAATAGTATGCCTTTCTCTAGTGCTTAATTTCATTGTCATGTCATCCACATCAATCTCAACCTTCTTATAGATCAGATCATGTAACAAGGTTGTTGTGGCCCTTTAATAGATTGCACCTAAATTCTTTGCACCAAACAACATGACATTATAGCACTAGGTCCTCCATTCTATGATGAAAGGAATATTCACCTTATCCATAATAGCTATAAGAATGTGATTGTAGCTCAAAAATCCATATACAAATGAGTACATAACATTGGTCACTACATTATCAACTAGCATGTCAATATAAGACAAAAGGAAGTCAACCATTGGACATGCTTTGTTTAGATGCCAATAGTCTACATAAACCTTGACTCTACCATCTTTCTTAGATACGAAAACAATATTGACCATCCATTTTGGATAGTCAACTACTCATGGAACTTGGTATCTAACTGCTTCTAAATGTTTTCCTTACCCTTTTAAGCCCATTTTGGTTAAAGCCAATGGAGCTTTTATTTAACAAGCTTGAACCCAAGCTTGATTAAAATTCAATGTTCTATGATAGTTATATTAACATCTGACATGTCTTTGTAGCTTATAGTAAGGGCTTTTAGATGGTGTTTTAGCACTTTGATTATTTTTGCTTGCTCATCAAGAGTTAAGTCTAATGTAATCTAGATAAGATAGGGTTTATCATCTATACCAATGTTAATAGATTCAATGTGTGATGTGTTAATGTCAAAAGTGTTCATGTTCATGTATAATGCGATTAAAATACACATCACAAACATAAGCAAAACTATTTTTCATTGCATTAAATTTGGAAGGGATTACATTATCATTAAAAAGAACAAAAGTAGAGATATCAATGTCCTCATACAATTTCTCATTAGAAGTGTGCTCCACTAAGTTTGTGATATCTTAATAAACCTTCTTAAGCATAAGATCCTTAATGTCTAAGCTTTACAACTTATCCTCTACTATGATGATTGTGATAGGTTTTGAATCAATGCAATTGATAATGAGATCAACAATATCTCCAAAGATCTAAAATTCACCATCAGAGCTAAAGAGTAGTAGTAGCAACAATTTTCCTCTTGGAATATATCAAGGCTGATAAATCATAAACATTATCAAAGATAGTAAAATATTGGTAATAGAAGTCATTACAGTATAATAACTCAAGAGCATCATCATATTTGGTCTCATCTTGAATGAACTTGACCACCTTACACTCTTTAAGCTTGTATTAAGTGTAAGGATCAAACCTAGTGTAGTACCTCTCCTCCATATGGCACTGGGTATGTTGAACTCCATTAGACCTTACTAAAAATGACCTAATACTTTACCAATAATGAAATTCATATTTTGTATCATTTTCTTCATGATTAGGCTCGATTGTTATAAGCATATCTTTGTTTCTAGGATAACAATAATCTAGAAATAAATTATAAGTGGGACATCCTCCATGATACAGATTAAGGTAACCTTATTATTAACTATGATGGTTACAACTCCTTCTTCATGTAGGAATTTGATTTTTTGGTGCAAGGTGGATGACACACCTTTTAATGGATGAAACCATGATCGGCCTAGTAACAGAGCAAAAGAAATTGAGATATCCAGAAGAATGAATTTTCATAACTAGCTTGATTTTCCCAACTATTATAGTTCCAGTGAAGGTGCCAATAACCTCCCTCTTTTATTCATCATAGGCTCTGATGATCATCTTTGATGGTTTCAACTCTAAAATCTAGATACCCAACTTTAAAAACACTTTGAGAGGATAAATATTGATGCCTGAACCATCTTGCACCATTATATAGAGAGTGGAGAAATTCATGATATGCACCCTAATGAAAAGTACCTTGTTATAATGCATGCCCTTGATTAGTAGATAAGTGTCAAATATAATGATCATGTTGGATTTATTCTTGATTAACCAACTGAATCATCATGGGACATGTAGTGGTAATGGGAGATATCTTTATGTTGGATAATGCTTCAAGGATGACATACAATGTTGGATAATCTTCTTACTTTTATCAATAGGTTGCAGAGTTAGTGTATTGTTAGGACCAACCTCATCCATGACAGGTCTTGCCCTAGTCAACTTCTTTGGATCATTTCACTTCTTCCCAACATTGAAAGGAGTGAACACCTTACTACTTCTCATTATATTATGAATATGAGAGGACATCTTATTGGTACCATGTCCTTTCTATAACTTAGTAGACTTTGATGTTAGTTTAGCTGACTTTAGAGTCTCAGCCAACTCTCCTTTTTTTCTCTTTAAAACTTTATCGATTCAAACTTATTGAATTCTTGAGCCCCTGTTAACTCATTTTCATAACTATCATACCATATGTTGATAACACCAATGTCAAACCCACAATGAGGTTTGAACTTGATAGAAGGTAGCAATGTAGTTCCACTACTAATAGAAAAGAAGGAGCTAAGAATCAAGGGTTCTGGCAACCCTTAATGGATCATATAAGTGAGATTGAATTTATGGTAATTTGGTAATAGATTGATTTTAGTCGAGGGTTTGGATTTCTTGGAATCTTTGAGCTCATCCAAGTTAATAAGGATGACTTGTTAGAGAGAATGACCATCATTCATGTTATGATCATGATATTGATGGTAATCATAGTAGTTTTTGGTATCTATAGTAGCTGAGGTGGTGTTTGGAAGTTTGGTTTAAGAGGTTTACTGAGTTTAGCTTTGAGCAAATGCTTGAAAACCTTAGAAAATGACATTCTAAGATTTGAGAATCTTTAAGGTTGGTCAGTGTTTCAGAGGATTTAGGATGGTTGTTGTAAAATATCTATATATAAGGATTTATATTGTGTTTGTATGTAGGTAGTTATTTTAGGCTTAGTAAAGGAAGGATTCTTCTTCTTCAACTCATATATTTGCTCAATTCTCTAATCAACCAAATTTAAAAGTATGAAAGGTTTTAACTTATCTTAGTACAATGGTAGTGACCTCATGATAAGCTTATTAATCATGTTTAATTCTAAAGGCTTCTCTTTGACAATAACCATCTTATCCATCCATCTTTCAAAATAATCCATAATAGACTCGTTGTGCTTTTATTTAACCATCTTCCAATCAACCAAAGTGACATAAAACTAGGACTTGAACATATACTGCTTATAGAAGGTCATGTAAAGTGGCTTCCATTTAATCATGGTGGCCTTATTCAAACTATTATACTAGGCTAACACTAGTCCCTCAAGTAAGATGAAGAAAAGTCATATTATTTACTAATCTAATAAATAGTAGTACTCATCATCATAGTGTAGGTTTTAAGATAATTCTTCAAATCCTTAAACATGTCGTATTTAGCAACATTCAGGAGCTTAAAATTAGATGGTAGCCCCTTGATAGCATAGACTAAGAACTCATCAAAGTCCAAATCAAACCCCATGCCTTTTATCTTTATCATGGACTATAGTTGTTCATTCTTCTATTCTAATGTAGAAGTTTTAAACATGTGGACATTATGCATTTGGATAAGAGTATCCTAATCTATCTCTACATTATACAAATTGACTAACTTCTCATTATCCTTTACTAGAGTTAGTATAGTAATGAAATCCTCAAAGCTAAAGGCTTCTTGAATTTATTGTTGTAAGAGGGCTTTAAAGTTGGTGGATAGCATCCTCTACATAGAATGGTCAATCATAGCTTGAACTACAACAAGCAATGTCTCATCTAAGACTGGGTGACCTTACTTAAAATATGATATAGTCCTTAATAGCTTATGGGTAATCTTTTTGCATATAATAAAAAGAGTTAGCATTGATATATAAGCATGCATTTTCTTTTGATGCATGCAATGCAACATATAAGATGTATGCATGGCCTATACTAGGAAAACATCTGGTATTATGGTTGCAAAAAAGAATTGGATTAGTGAAAATTGATGAGAATGCATGTATGTATGTTTGGTAGAGAACACCAAAAGGATCGTGAACTTGTATTACATAATAGCACTCCCTTCCACCCTTATAGCTTCATAAAGATTGGTCAGCCCAAATTATCTTAGGTGGGATACTAGTTTAGAGTTACATTAGAAACTCAAGGTAAGAAACTCTCCTCATATAAGACATAAAAATTTGATCATTGTTTGATCGTATGAGGGACTATGATGAAAATCTAATAACATTTTAAAGTGATAATATTATTTTAGGAAGAGTACAATCATTTCATAGGTACAAGATTATAACCCTTTTAAGAATTATGATGAAATTTTGACTCTTCTCATAGCAATATGTATGTTGGAAAATAAGTTGGATTTAGGCAAATCCATTGACATGATCGAGCATTGATCCATATAATATACAAAAGAAGAGATCTTAGTTTTGAAATATTACTATAGTTAATTACATGGGCTTTAGTATGGTAAATAGGTTGAGGTCTCCCACCATGATATATGCATACCTATCCACTAAAATGGATTCATTAATGTGGAACTATACCTCACATCTATCTAATAAAGGAATCATTGATGATCCACAACACTAGGCAAGAAGTGGTGAAAGCAAACTCACATTCTCAAAAAGTCCAAAGTATTAATTCACCCATAATCATCAGTTTATAATGGATAAGAGTGTTATGTGAAATGCAAATGATGTACATGTAAGCAAAAAAATTAATCGATTAATATGATAAAAGTGGTATGAAACTCTAAACTTTTAATGCCATCACTCTTGGCTACAAGTCCCTAGTGGAGTTGCCAGTATGAGCGAGGCTTTTGCTTCAACCTAAAGTAAGGTTAATGCGATAAACAACATCATGGACCCACTTGGAATGAAGAGTAAATTTCTTAAAGGGCTCCTCGAGGAATGATATGAACCTGTGTGAGGTTGCAATTGGAGTCATCAACCAGATGGTTATGGAAAAATGGTTCAATCGACATATAACATAAGTATTATTCAAACCATTTAAAGATTAGATTCGAGTGGTGAAAATCTATTTATTTTAGAGTTTCATACTACAATTTTATCATATTAAATAGCTAATTATCCTAGGCATTTCACATTCATAAGCATAAATAAATCATACAATACAGCAGTATAATAAGATAATAATAAGTAAAGCATGACAATAATAAATGAATGGCCTATAGAAAGGGATAGGAGAGATTAAGGAAATGCATGCTAGATTGTATAAAAAAATAAATAACCAAGGGGAAGTAAAAGTAGAATAAATAGCTTATTTTATTGCTAAGGGGCTTCAATGCCATAAATATAGACGTTCCACTCCAACATGCAAAGGGACAAGTGATCTCGGATAGCACAAGCTAAAAAATATGAGTGATAAAAAATGCAATTAACACTTTTGGATAAAAATGATGATTTTGAGATTCAATTTAATTAATTTAAGCTATCTATGAACTTAAATTAATATTACAAGGTCTTTAGATGTATAAAAATAAACTTTAAAATATGTTTCAGATAAAAATTTGTGATTTAAGATTTTTCAAATTGTAACATCCTCCACATGTAGCTTGAGATACACCACACATTGCATGAGTAATAGCTATATGTGACACATATCCTATTACATCCATTGCATATTACAAATTTTCATTTGTATGTTATGTAAAATAAATTAATTGGATTGCATAAATGTCATAAAAATAACTTAGGAATTTCCAAAATTATATCAGATTAGCATCTAGACCCAATTTATTTTCCAAATTATTTTTAATCATACATAATTACATTAAAAATAAATTAATTGGCAATTTTGATTAAATCATAGGAAATTGTTTTTTATGAAACAATTAATTAAATTAATCATATAAAATGGGTAAGAAGCTTTCAAGATCATATTGCATCACTTAGAAACTAATTCATTATCCAAAACCCCATCCAATCATCTTAATTTATATTCAAACTCAAATTAGATGGCATTTAATTTGGGAAATCATTGGAAAATTAATTTTTATGCAAGATTGAATCAATTATTCATGGAAAGTAAGTTGGAAGACTCCAAAATCATTTGATATCATCAAGAAATTAATTCAACATCCAAACTCAACCCAATCATAATAATTTTACATTAAAATGAAATTAAAATGGTATTTTAATTTGGAAAATTAATTTTGGTACCAAAATTAAGCCTATTAATATTTGATGGTTTTAGATCATTTAGATTATTGTGAATCGTAAATGCTACTGATACCTTCACATTAATAAAAAAACAAGTGAATTTTTAATTGAAAATGAATTTCTAGAAAATATAGGTGTTAAATGCATCACATGTAATGAAAATCTTAGTATATGCATTATATATAACATTATATATGCCATATCTATGAGTCCTTGTAGAACGAAAAAAATATGATTTTTGCTAAAAACATGAATGTAAATAAAAAAAATGGTTGGATATTTGACTATTACATATCATTTGGATCATTATAAAATCTAAATGTTGTTGTTACATTCAATGATTTATGCAAAATCATAAAAAAAAAATCATGAAAATGCAAGAGGAAAATGGAACAAAAGAAGAGTGAAGAGGCCTTCAATCACTCAATAAGGTTGGGTTGCTTCTAATCTTGATTCCAAAATAGTTTAGAGATTTAAGTGAGGGTTAATTAGTCTTTTGTCACATCCTTATTTTTGGCACACACTGTTGATGTGAATTGCTTTATATGTGCTTTTAATTGAGATGATAATGTGAATTTATACAATATATGAATGCTATGAGAAATAAATGATGTGCTATATGGTATATGATTAAAGATTGAAATGATGGAATTTTACAGGATCATTGAAAAATGATCGATCGTACTTGTTGATACGATAATTAAATAGACGTATCATCAAAATGATGATTTAATGACTTGAAGTTGATAATAATTTAACGGTTATGTCATCAATAATAATTGACAAAAATAATATCTAGTGCATTTAAAATATTTAAGCATCATTAATCAAGATAATTAACGAATCATATAATTAATCGATCGTACAAATTAATCGTATTAAATAAGATACATAAATTATTTCAAACGTATATGAATTATACGTATAAGTATATAAGAATTCATATGAATTATAAATATATATAGAGTATGCATAATTTAATGATATCATATAAATTAAGATGAGTATAAATAATTTATACAAATGTAATATATATGTATATATGAGTGTATATATGTATATGATATGATATAATTGAATTTATAAGTATGTATAATTGAATTATAAAGTTTATTAAAAGTATACATAATTAATAATTATGTATAATTATGGAAAGTATAATAAATACATATGTATAAAGTGTATACGTATAATATGTATAAAAATATGGTTTGGTATAAATAGAAAGTATTTAATAGGTATAAAATATGTATAATGTATAAAGTATTATAAATTAAGATGAGTATAAATAATTTATACGAATGTAATATATATGTATATACGAGTGTGTATATATCTGATAGGATATAAAGTATGTATAATTGAATTGTAAAGTTTATTAAAAGTATACATAATTAATAATTATGTATAATTATGGAAAGCATAATAAATACATATGTATAAAGTGTATACATATAATACATATAAAAATATGGTTTGGTATAAATAGAAAGTATTTAATAGGTATAAAATGTGTATAATGTATAAAGTATTATTGTAATTATGAAAGTGGATTGAGAATGTAGGATAATGAAATATAAATTTGAGTTAAAAAGAAAAGAATTATAAGGATATTAAGAATTATTAAATAGAAAATATAAATATAATTAAATAATGGAATTATAAATATTTAAGATTTGAAAAATTATATTATATAGAGTATGGAGAATTGCGTTTGTGGGGGAGTAATTTAATAAGTTTATTGGTAATTGAAAAAGAAGTATGGGTATATGTGTTAGTGGGTGTGTAAGAGGAAAGAAAAATATTATTTTAATTGTTAGTGAGAAAAGATGGGGATTTGAATTGTTAAAATAATTGTGTATTAGAATATTATTTAAGTATAGAAATATGAATTAATGGATGATGATTGGAGGATTTTAAGTTGTATACATATTAAAATACTTATTGGAGGGTATTAAAGGAATATTAGACTTTTATGGTGATGCCCTAGTTGTGTTTCCACCTTATACGAATTATTTCCCTGTTTTAGTCATAATACTACTCATTTTACTCCTTCATTTCTTTTTTAGCTGAATTGCTTCTTCGCCCTTCCATCCTGTCACACCTCTTAGTGGAGACATGTCCCGTAACGAAACCCTGAAACTCCTCCATCGAGTTCCAAAATTTCATCATAAGGGAAAATAATTACTAATCATTTACCATGACAAATATATCAACATGCCAAAGAATTTTTCACAAAGTGTAACTC
>CANYBF010036131.1:0-23175 GCA_948192965.1 Dalechampia spathulata | reverse complement strand
GGACTATATGTATGGGTTTTATATTTTAAATAAATAATATTATTTTAATTAAATTCGATTTAATTAAAATAGGTATTTTATTATTTATTTAGAAAAACGTGTAGGGATATAATTAGGGCTACAACCCTAGTTTTAATCCCCGAAGATATACGTATTGAGATAAGAAAACCCTAGCCAGTCTGCCCACACAGAAAATAATCCAGAGAATTATCAAGGTGAACGGCAGAAGATCGGAGGTGATTTCCGGCTTTGAATACAAGAAGAACGAATCTGCGCTACAAGAGTTTAGTTTTGATTGCGTGGGTTTTGGTTTGCCTTCTACTTGTTTCGTATCTATTGGGTTGCTTCCGCTGCGTAAATCCATGGCTCCCATCAACTTCCATATTGTATTCTTGGATTGACATCTAAATACAAATAGTCATTATCATATCATATATTTATTAAAAGAGGGAGGAGGAAGTGAAAATACAAGCCTACCCCTTTTAATTTTAATTCAAAGATAAACATTATTTTTTAAAATTTACATAAAGATAAATATTATTTTTTAAAACTTATCAAAAATAAATATAAAAATTAATCTAATAAATAAAATAATAAAATAATCATACTATATTAAAAGAGGGAAGGGAGGAGTGAAAATACAAGTTTACCTTCCCCTTTCCTCTTTTTCGATTTTAATTCAAAGATAAATATTATTATTTAAAATTTATGTGAAAATAAATATTACTTTTTAAATTTACCAAAAATAAATATAAAAATTAATCTAATAAATATAAATAATAAAATAAGTTTTATTTGATGTAAATTAGAACACAATAAATTTATTAATTATAATTAGTGGATATGGAAAAAACAGTTTTAACTTTTTCTTAAATTTTATTATTTTTTAAAAGATTTAATTTTTTAGGTACTAATTATTTTATTTTATATTACATTATCTTATTTTTATCTAAATAAATTTTATTCAAAGATAAATACTGATAATTTTATTTTTATTTATTAATTATTAATTATCTTATATTTTATATTATATAACCTAATGTTTATCTAAATAAATTTTATTTAAAGATAAATACTATTAATTTTATTTATATTTGTTAATTACTTATTGTTTTATAATTTATATTATATGATCAAAATTTTTTACCTAGATAAATTTTATTCAAACATAAATAATACTAATTTGATTTGCATTATTAATTAATAATTAATTTATATTTTATGACATATTTATCAAAGTTACAAAATATCTCACATTATTAAAGTAAATTGATTAAACACACCTCTCTTGAATTTATAATTAATATTGTAAGAGGGAAGATGAACTAAGTAAAATGATGATTTTATCATTTCTCTAAATTTATTAAAACTAATTTTATTTTATTTTAATAATTTAATAGTAATGGTTTTAATTTATAATAATTAAATTCTATAAGAATATTATATGAAGAATAATAAAACTTGTGATTATTTTTAAAAATATAAGGTATTTATTAAAGTTACAAAATATCACACATTGTTAACGGATGATTTAACTTTCTTAATCGAAATCTCATAATTGTTTAAGATTTATATAAGTTTAGAAGATACTAATTATATTAAATTTATAATAGATAATTTATAAAAATTAATTTTATTTTATTTTAATTATTTAAGTAGTAATTTTAATTTATAACAACTAATTTTTATAATAAAATTATATAAATAAAAATATTATTTATTATTATTTTTAAAAAGTACTAGATATTTATTAAAGTTATACAATATCTCACATTGTTAACTTAACATTTAACTTTTTCAAATTCATACAATAAAAGTTAAATAAAATAGATTCATTAAGCATATATCTCTTGATTTTTTTAACTAATATTTTAAAAGAGATTGAGAATAAGTAAAAATGATGATTTTATTATCATACTATATTAAAAAAGAGTAGAGGATAAGGGAAAAGATAGTTTTAGTTTTACACTTTTTCATAAATTTTATTATTTTTAAAAAGATTTAATTTGTTACCTACTAATTATTTTATATTTTATATTTTATTATATTATTTATTATACTATATTAAAAGAAGGAATGGAGATATGAAAATACCAGTCTACCCTCCTCTTCAATTTTAATTCAAATATAAATACTATTTCTTAAAATTTATGTGAAGATAAATATTAGTTTTTAAAATTTATCAAAAATAAATATAAAAATTAATATAATAAA
Source organism: Dalechampia spathulata (assembly GCA_948192965.1). Lineage (NCBI taxonomy): Eukaryota > Viridiplantae > Streptophyta > Magnoliopsida > Malpighiales > Euphorbiaceae > Dalechampia > Dalechampia spathulata. Next base: position 20,961 of record CANYBF010036131.1, on the reverse strand, counting down.
TATAAATAATAAAATAAAGTTTTATTTAATGTAAATTAGTGCACAAAATAAATTTATTAATTATAATTAATGTATTATTTTATATCATAATATATTAAAAGAGAGAGGGAGGATATTGAAAAAGATAGTTTTAACTTTCCTCCTAAATTTGATTACTTTTTAAAACATGTAATTTGTTAGCTACTAATTATTTTATATTTTATATTATATTTTATTATTTTTATTTAAATCAATTTTATTCAAAGATATTTATTAAAATTATACAATATCTTATATTGTTAATTTAAAATTTAACTTTTTCACATTCATATTTTCAAAGTTAAGCAAAGTATGGATAAAGGAAAGATAGTTTTACCCTTTTCATAAATTTTTTATTTTCTAAAATATTTAATTTATTTACTACTAATTATTTTATATTTTATATTATATTATCTTATTTTTATCTAAATAAATTTTATTCAAAAATAATTGATTTATTTATATTTGTTAATTACTAATTATTCTATATTATATTATCTAATTTTTATCTAAACAAATTTTATTCAAAGATAAATACTACTAATTTTATTTGTATTTGTTAATTCCTAATTATTTTATATTTTATATTATATTATCTAATTTTTTACTTAAATAAATTTTATTCAAAGATAAATACTATTAATTTGATTTGTATTTGTTAATTAATGATTATTTTATATTTTATAATATATTTAGTAAAGTTACAAAATATTTCACATTATTAATATATACCTTAATATTTTAAAATTGATACTATGAAATCAAGTGAAATAGACTAATTAAGCACGCCTCTCAAATTTTTAATTAATATTGTAAAATAAAAAATGAATAAGTAAAATTATAGTTTTATTATTTCTCTAAATTTATTCAAATTAATTTTAATTTTATTTTAATTATCAAATAGTAGTAATTTTAATTTATAATAATTAATTTTTATCTATGTATTTTATTCAAAATTAAATATAAATATGAATTATTTTTATTAGAAATGATTAGTTTTAAGAAAATAAAATTTTATTAAATAATCTAAATTTGTTAAAACTAATTCTATTTTATTTTAATAATATAATAGTAATAGTTTTAATTTATAATGACTGATATTTATGATAAAATTATATGAAAAAATATTATTTTTAATTATTTTTAAAAATATGAGATATTTATTAACGTTACAAAATATTACATATTGTTAATATATATTTAATTTTTTTAATGAAAATTCAATGATTGTTTATTAAAGTTTCAAAAATACTAATTATATTAAATTTGTAATAGATAATTTATAAGAATTTATTTTATTTTATTTTATTTTATTTATCTAATAGTAATAGTTTTAATTTATAACAACTAATTTTTGATAATAAAATTATATAAATAAAAATATTATTTATAAGTTTTTAAAACATATGAAATACTTATTAAAGTTAATCAAAAACACCTAATAAGCTCGAATAAAGATATTAAAAAATATTTTATACAAGTATATAATGCTTAAATAATAAATATTAATTAAAAATTATAAAAAATATTATCATGATAAAAGAAAATTTTAAAAAGTAGAATACAAAATTATGATATATTACGAGTCAAATAAATTATACTAACATGCAACGCATATTATAGAAGTCTACTTAATTTTAATATTAGTAAATTTTAAGATAGATTTTTGGATTTTTGTTGTTGGATTAACTTGTACAAGAAATGCATTAAAAAATCATTAAAGGTTCATTTGGATTCCAGAATTGAAATTATAATTAGAATTTAAATTTAAATTCCAATTCTCTTGAAATTGAAATTAAAATTGAGTTAGAATTCTAATTTTGTTGTTTGGATAACATAAAAAATTGTATTTTTATAATTTATATATATTGAAATTACAATTTTATTATTTGGCTGGCATATTGAATTATAACTTTGATTTATAATTTTGAATATAAAATTATTTTTAAAATAAATTTTAATTTTTAAAATATTTATAAAAATTATTAAAAAATTTATTTTTAATAAATAATAAAAATTTAAAATTTAAATTCTTATAAAAAATCTTTTAACTTTCCTTTCTCTCTTTCTCTCTTGATTTTTGTTTTTTCCAACGTAAAGATACATTTTTATTTATTTATTTAATTTTGGAATTAGAATTCTTGGATTACTCATGATGAATTGGAATTTTAAGTTTTACAAAATAAAATCAATTCTAAGGAATTAGATCTAAATTCTAATTTCAATTCTAAGATTCAATTCCAATTCTTCAATTGTTAAACGATGCCTAAAAATAGAAATATGACTTTAATGATGAAATTCATTTTCTTAATAAAAATAGGAGAATTATTGTTTTGCTCAATGCCTATAACTTTTTGACTCCATGGTTTTGATTCATTATATCTATGAAACTTATTAATATTGCACATTAGGTATCTTGTTTAGAAAAATATACTTAATTATTTTTTATGATATTTACTTGATAGTTTAGATGATATAAATTTATGAGATATAATTTATTTTATGAGATATAATCCACATGATATACGTATTTACCTCTATTATCCTACTATAGATACATATTTATTTAATATATCTATATATATATTTATCATTAAAATAGTACATAAATTTGAAAAATTCAAATAACAAAATTATCAATAAACAATAAACAATAAACTTTCAAAATAAAGAACAACTCGAAATTTGATTTAATCAAGATTTAGACAATACTTATTCATTTAGACTCGTGAAACAGCTTAATAAAAAACTCATGAATTAACTTGTTAATTCATATAGAATTAATTTATGTAATATTTATTAATGTATAATCATTTAAATATATAAAATATTTTTAACTTAATTATTAATATAAAATTATAAATATTGATAAAATATTATCCTTTTATTAATAATTTTTTATTTTTTAAATAAAAAATAAATAATTTATTTTATAATTTATATTTATTAAACATCAAACTCAGCATTCACCCAAGCCTTTCAGTAGGAAACAGATGCAAGTTCAATAACTAGCACCATGTTCTTTTGTTAGCACACTCAAACACGAGCACTACCAGTAGTCCCCACAAGAACACACGCCAATGCGGAAATGATGGAACCGATTGGTGTCTCTAACAATAATCTCCCGGCCTACCAGCCTTGATACAAATTTCATTGCGGAATGGCAATCCCCACAAATTCTGATATTCTTTTTGATGTGAATAGCGGACCCGGAAGGTGTTCTGAGTAGTGCAAAAGCTAAAGCAAGCTTTTCGCTATGATACTGCAACTTTTCCTCCCTTTCCTGTTGGTCCATGAACAAGAGCACATGGCTACTGTCAGGGATGTAACCTATCTTCTTGATGTTTTCACTAATTTCCTTCCACATTGCTTGAATCTCTTCTCTCTGCGGGTGAGCATCATCATCTGCGACAAACATGTGCACTTCATTGTTCAGCTCCACCCAACTACAAGCAGGTTCCTTCTTTACTTTGCTCTCTCTCATCATCTTCCTCATTTTTGCAGCATCATCCCACCTACCAGCAGATGCGTAAATATTATAAAGCAAAATGCGGGCTCCTGAATCATGAGAATCAAGCTCAAAAATCCGTTCAGCAGCATAAGTACCTAGCTCAACATTCTTATGCATCCGACAAGCACCAAGTAATGCTCCCCATACAGCAGCAGCAGGGGATATTGGCATTCCTTTTATGAAATTCTCAGCTCGTTCAAATTGGCCAGCTCGACCAAGAAGATCAACAACTGTAACATAATGTGAAATTTGAGGCTCGAGCTTGTACTTCTTCATCATGTTGAAACAATGTAGTCCTTCATCCAAAAGCCCTGCACGGCTACAAGCAGTGAGCACGCAGAGGAAGGTTATATCATTAGGAGCAATTCCCATCTTTAGCATTTTTCTGAACGTTTTCAAAGTTATTTTCCCAAGTCCATGTTGCGCATATCCAGCAAGCATAGAATTCCAAGAAACGATTTCTCGTTTTGTCAACCTATCAAAAACTTTCTGGGCGTCTTCAATGCTACCTGATTTTGCATACATTCCGAGCAAAGTATTTCCAACAAAATGAACCAGCTTAGCACCCGACTTTATCAGAAGAGCATGAATCCGTTTACCTTGCTCCATAGACCCAACCCTGGCACAGACACCAAGGATGATAGAATAGGTGAACTGGGTAGGATGAATATTTTCTCTCAGCATCTTAGAAAACAAACAAAAGGCACGCTCGGAGTCACCCTTCCTAGCAAAGCCAGCAATCAGAGCATTCCAAGAGACCTCATTCTTGGTGGCCAGACCATCGAATATAAAATGGGCTTCTTCCATATGGCCAGTCCTGGCATACATGTCCAAAAGAGCACTACCTACATAAACATTACAAGTATAGCCATACTTAACGCAAAATGCATGAAGCAGCAAACCATATGAATCACTACGCCCGACCCCAGAAGCCTTTAACAAACTGGACAAGGTGAAGTGGTTTGGTTGCAAGCCAGACCTTAACATCTGAGGGAACAACGTAATTGCATCATAAGGCCAACCATGTTGCGAATAGCCAGTAATCAAGGAAGTCCAAGTAACGATATCTTTAGTAGGCATATCGTCAAACATCTTACGTGCTTCTTCTAAATTTCCGCACTTGGCATACATGCCAAGGACGGTGTTTTGCATGACAAGATCGTGTTTGAATTGGGAATCGAGGAGGTGGGCGTGGACTAATTGTCCTTCTTTGAGTTTGTTGAAAAGGGTACATCTGTGTAGCAAGAGACGATAAAGAGCTCTGTCGGGTTCTAAAGAACCACGGTTGATTAGGTCCAGAACATGAAGCCCTGTTCCTGATTTGGAGATGCTGTGACGGAGAATATCCTTGACTTGGATTATCATCGTTACAGGTGTGAGGTCTCATCTTTCTTGATTTGCTTTCATCAGCCTCAACACCATATACTACCAGAATTTAGATGTGGTATTCATAAAAAGGTTACCTTAATGCATACTTCAAACCCACCTTCCATTTCAAAATCAGTAAATTTAGGTCTATTATTATAATCCATGATTAATATTCACATTTTCATTTTAGAAAGTACATTATATCTGAATTATCCAATAAAACTCTTTAATAAAAATCATAAATGTATAGATGTAGTACATTATCTCATAAAGATTACTAATAAATGAATCGCTCCTTACAGGAAATGTGATTCCCATCATCTTACTTATCTTTACTTGTACTACCTGACTATGGCTTTCTTCTTGAAAGCCAATTGACTTCGTGAGTTTTTTCATCTCTCTTATTTCTGTTATCATCAAGACAACACGGTTATGCTAAAGAATTCAGAATTTCATGACGTCACAACTCAATTTCTACAAAATGAAAGTCCTTCTATACTCATTATATTACAAGATATTATTCAATAACTTTATCCAAGATATATCCATATCATCATATTTTATAATATAACAAGGTTAAAGACAACCCATAAAACAGAAATATGCACACGTCGGTTGAATTTAGAATCAGTTGGATGTGTATAATTTGTCCATCGTCCGCCAAACTTGCCCATAGTTGAGGGTTGTAGAGGCCAGCATCAGCCTATAATATGGTTACAACCTACGAGCCAATTTCCACGGTCTCGTAAAAGGCCACCATCGGTCTTTAGATAGCCTCCCTTCAGGTAATTTTTATACAATTAAAAATAATATTCATCAAAATAATCATACAATAATTCAACAAGATACAATGGAAGTTTAAGCTCCATTGAAAGGAAAAAAGAATCATAATAAGGCTACAAATTAAATGTTCCCTTTCATTGGTGAGTATTGGAATCGTAAAGATATTACAGTGCAAATGGGACAAGAAGATAAGGCTGAAAAGATAGTGCTCTCTTTTAGTGACTTTATTTTGCAAATTTCGCCTCAAAGATTAAAAAAAAGAACAAGAAAAAAGAAAACAGAGCACATAATATATGTATATACTTTACATTGTGTAGGAACGGTTATCCTTTCAATAGATTGTGTGCTGGTAAATCTTTGACACTGCAGATATCTTCAAGTACAAGCTCACGTTCTAACTGCGTCCTTGTCGACTTTAAAACATCCTGGTAAAGGTAAATATCTAAAGATGAAGATGACACACAGGACAAGGTGTTCCAAATAATAAATGGTTTATATATGTATGCGTTTTGCAAATGATATTACGTTGAACTGCATATAGGAAGCACGTTTTGCAAGCCATTGCGCATCCATCATTTGAAAGGCTACACAATAAAGGTTGTCAAATGCCATTTCATCTTCTGCGAGTAGATCTAAAAACCGGATTCCAGCACCAGTGGATGGCTTCCCTGCAAGTAAAATGTGCATAGCTTTATAACAGGCCAATCGAGATATATATATATATATCTTGCACCATTTTCCTGCCATTGTAACTGTTAAGATAGAATTCATCACATACCAGTTTGGAGATCTAACATCTGTACCAACATAAAGGATATGTTCACTCCAGCAACAGCAAATGGGTACTCCCACTCAGCTCTGGTTCCATCCGTTTTGTGCAACAAGCTTTGGAATGACTCCTGTTCACCAAATACAGAAATCCCATTAATTGTGTCACTACTAGGACATAGCAAAGAAAAAATGATATCACTGAAACAATCCACTCAATAGAGAAGGAAGATAAATAAAATATCAAAGGAAATTTTATTTTGAACAGACAAGATGATATTGAAGAATTCTTATAGATTTCACTTCACAAGCACTTTCTTGTTTGCACAAACCATCAGCTAAAACTGTCAGAGTATACAAAAGTGGCAGTCAAAGGCTATAAAGAAGTTGAATTCCCTTTTTACCCCAAGAAATGAAAGATGTCAGAATGATCTTCTGATTGTACCAAATATTACAACGCAGATTCTGACAGATAGCTTCTATTTTTACTATGCATTACATACTCAAGAACTCAGAATACTCAACTGGAACCATCAACTGAAATTGATGCAAAATTGAACATCTTGAACTCAAGCATGAACAAAACGCAATCCAAGGGTAAGTGCCAATGGTACCATTGCTTGAAATAATATAATAGGTGCAATAATGCAATATAAACTATAGTCTTTGTCATTCAAAGTAAAGGAACCAACCGGATATGTACTTGCAAAATAGATTAGGTTCTCCAATGATATAAATCCTCCACCCCTTTCAAATAGGAAGAAATATTTGCATTAAAACACATTTCCATGAACAAACTGAAAAAAATGCCAAATCCGTAACTGGTTTCAACAAAAAATAAAATAAAAATCTGCTACCTACCGAAAGTCAGTTGAGGGATCTGAACCTTGCCAGCCCATATCTTTCCACAGGTCAGATTTAAGAGATGGAAGAGGCCTATCAGGAAAAGCTAATCTCCACAACTGTTTAAGCGCATTCTAGAGATAGGAAAGAAACATAATATTCCATCAAACTTCAGAATATAATGGCCTTCATGTAAGAAACTTATAATACAGACAGAGAAAAAGAGACATCAAAACTGATGATAAAAATGAGAAGGGCATAAACATACTTGATGTTCCAGTCGAGCACTATCAAAGGGAACTGCAAGCCTTTGTCGCAGATTCCTGAGTCTTTCTTCCTAAGAAAAAATGAAACAAGGTATTAAAATGCATACAAATGATTAAACCTAAAACAAATTTGAATTATTTTATGCCTCATAGCAGTAAAATGGTTAGAGTAAATAGCAATATGGTATTGGTTTTCCAATAGCAGTGTAGTTGTAAACACCAGTTTGCCAACCATAGCAACGGCAGGATCAGACACATATTAGGATAAATATGTCCACTAACGAATCAAAGAAATACCATAAATTGTTCACAGGTAATGGCAGAAGAAATTTGTTTTACAAATCTGTAAACAAATAATCGGTTGAAGTCGGACAGAGCAAAACATATACCTGTAAAGGATTAAGAATAATCTTTCTGCTTGACCCAATTTGACCCGCAAAAGGAAGTGGCAGAAAACGTCCAATAAGTGAACCAGTACCTAGGACAATGTTTGCTGAAAAAATTGATACCACTTAAATCCACAAATAGTCCATAATTTAAAGGCATAAAAAACTCCCCGGCCAACAGTCCAGGAACATATATCCAAGCATTAGAATCCAGATATCACTCAACGGAACAACAAATTTATCTCAGCATGTTTTTGTCACCTACTAGCCTATGCATAGTACATGACAGAACTAAGGAACTGTCCAATAAATTATACCATGAAAGCAGTAACTTAACCACATCCAAGTGTCAATTTCTCTAACACTGCATCACAATTTCATATCAAACCAACACCGGATCACGCCTAACCCATAAAAACTTTGATAAACCATAATCCTCTTGATCATTATTATTAAGACGGTAACATGCCACTTCAACCAAAGTACTGTTCCGAGGACAATAATATACCTAACCATTGTGCCCATTGAGCAATCACATGAGAAAACACCAGTGTCCAGTGCATGTTTTTGCTCCTTTCTTCAGCATCCCAAATATCTTCTAGCGTAAGTGGCTGTAGCACAGCAAAGTACTGATTCACACATCTACACACACAAAGACATAAAGCATCCCAACATCCAATTTTGACAACTCACCTTTGAAGGCATATCATCATTTTCTTGATTTCCAAGCAGAGGTTCAGAGAGACCATCATACCCTGATGCATTAAAATGCCCTGTCCTATTCACATCAACATCCCCATGATGAATTCTCCGTCTCAAAGTTTTTGCCGCCATCAATTAGCGACAACCTACATTTGAATATTAAAAAATGCGTTAAATGCAAAAAATAACATAATAATTGAACATATTACCATTACAATGCTCATCATTTCCCCAAACAAGACCCCTTAGACATGCTAATTTCTGAGCAAAAGCATAATTTACAAAACCCTAACCAAATCAACCCAACTCCACATAAAATCTGAATTGATGCCCAGGAAGGTGAAACATGATTAGCTACACCAAAAATCCAGAAAAAAAAAAACAAAAACGAGATATACCCAGAAAAATGTAACACGGAACCGTAATTGGCGAAAAAAACAATTCCATCATTGCACCGAAAAATAGATTCGATAAACATAACAAACCTTCTCGAATTGAATGGAAGGAAAGACTGATCACGAACCAAGTAGACTGAACTACTTAAAATATATAAGCCACCAAGGAGAAAATCCTTGACTGGTAATTAAAGAACGAGAAGAACACTTAATACTCTGATTAACAGAAATAAACTCAAATTACAAATATATTATATTGAAATTGTGGTGCTTGATATGAATATCGACAAGAAAGCATGGGATTTCAGGGCAAAATTGAATTAAAGACAAATACGTCCCTAGCATCTCTCTCCATTACCTTCTTGGAAGAAGGAAAGAGAGAGAAACCGTAGAGTCTGAAAATTACCCAATTTACAGATTAATTATTTCCCCCTTTCCTTTCTCTCTTTTATTCTTTTTTATTTATTTATTTATTTATTTATTTTGCTAAAAACAAATTTTCTAATCAACCATTCCACATTATTAATTGTAAATATACTTATTATATTATTTGTTATGAAATATTAAAAAAACAACTTATTTTATTGTCAAAATATTTTATAAAATTAAATTTTATGAACTATTAAATTTGGTAAAAATTTATTCAAATTTATTTAATAAATAAATCTAACTCATTAATTTATAAATAAATAATTTAATTTAAATGTATAATATATAAATTTATAATTATATAAATATATACAACTATAATATATAACATTTAAATTCAGAATCACTAAGAATGAAATAAGATTAAATCATAGGAATGATTATCATAAATATGTATTTTAGTTGAAATAAAAAAAATTTTGATAAGAAGTAATATGTTTTAAATTGGAGAGATTTAAAATTAAATCATAACTAATACGTTTTTCCGCTAATGAATCGAAAAACAAAAGTGACGACTCATAACAGTTTAAAAGAAAGTGTCGAATGAGCAAATTGAAAAAAAAATCTCAAATAGCGATCGGAAGAAGACTCCTAGCGGATAAACAGTGATTCCTGCAACCATCAAGTTCAAAATACGAAAAAGTTCCTGATTCAGACAAATAGGTACTTTACACAAATACCCTTAACAATTAATCAATAATAAAATTAGAATTTTCTACAAAGTATCCAGGACATTAAAACTAGGAAAAGAGCTTTTCCAACCAATGTACATTGGTAACTGACACCACTAGTTTAACCTGATCGAAACAGCCATAAGTGGTCATATGGTATGATTCTCGTGGGTAATAGATATAGCTATCCTGCAAACAGTTCAGACAGCCATTCGGCTTCCTGCCCAAAAGTTCCAAACGGCCCAGAAAACCATCCACATCACATCAATGAACTCCGACCAGGATGAAGCTTCCCATACCCAGACTAACTTGCTACTTCAGGCGAATCATACATCAGTGACAATTTATTGCAAGGCTGTTCTCAGAGACTAGTGCATACTCCACATATTGCTACTGGTACAGGACGAGTTAAGATTAACATACAAACTATCTAGGAAAATTTCATTTCTGTGGAGCTTGTTGAGAACCTGCAGGTATTACGTTAAATCGACTACAATTCGCGCAACTGAATAGACTCCAATAAAGTCTATTAGACGCACTTACTTTTGTATTAATATACACATCATCACATATCATCTCAAAACACAAGAGGCGACCCTCTAGTTTCTGAGACCAGGGAGTTGTTAAGTTCACCGGTGACTTTGAGTTCAAAATAACTAATGATCACATGGAGGCTTTTGGTAGTTTGGTCTAGATAGGAAACTCACTGCCGAGGTACTGGCGGTGTTGCTGGTTGATGGTTTTGCCCAAAGAATCCAATACCTGGTGGCCTGTAATACCCACCACCACTTGCTGGTGTTTGCTGTTGTTGAGGCTGCTGTGCTTGTTGAGGCTGTGATTGCTGTGAAGGCTGAGCAGTAGGCCTTGAGAGTCCCATTGCAATATGTGGAGGCAGAGGGGGTGGCGGTGGAAGAGCATTAGCTCCATATCCGTATGGCATCATCCCCATCATCATGCCAGCGGACTGAGCATACTGATTTGATGTTGGATTAGCTGCAGATAAAGGGGGTGGAGGCGGCAATGGGGGTAAAGCGCCAAATGAAGTTTGAATCTGGTTCGACTGGGACATGGACTGCATGCCTGTAGATGGGACCACATGAGGCACAGTGGCTCCCTGTTGCTGTAAAGGAGTAAAATAGGATGTGTTGGTCACATCAGAATGGGCAGTTTCTGACACTGATAGTGGTTTGTCGAGTTTTTGTCGTTTTTCTGGGGAAAACATGGCCAAACCAGAGGTAAATCCTATCGACTTTATGCCACCATTCATAGAAGCAGCTTCCTCGGCAACAAGAGATGAAAGAACAGAGGTAAGCATCTGTGCCGAAGATGTAGAGGCAGCAAGCTTGGCAGCAACAGCAGCTGCAGCAGCTTTCTTGTTCTCCTCATCAGAAGTTTTCATTGGTGCAAATGACGCCACAGGTTGAGAAAGGGATGAATGGGGTGGAGTACTAGTTGGCTGAACCGAAGGTGCGTTGAGTTGTACAACCTTGGCAGGTTCTGTCATTGATGTAGCAGCGGTGGTTGATGAGACAGGAACTGGTGATGCCAGCCGGTTTCTAAGATCTACCGATTGCTCAATCTGCCCTCGAGCAACCTGCAAAATCATTAGACCGCATTCAATTAATCGTAAAGCACCACACGGATTCTCTACAAATATAATGAGAACAAGTCATATTTCCTCCAACACCACTCTCCTTCCATGCCTATCCAGTTGTATAGATATCTAGAGAATCTTAACACAGTGCAAACATCTTTTTACCATAGAAATGAGTCTTAGGAACTAATATGCAGACTAAAAAAACACAAATCCTGAACCAAGCATCTCCGTAATTATGATATACCAAAAATAGAGGTAGCTTAAACAAACAAGTATTTAAGGCCAAGTTCCATGAGCTAAGCGACATGTTCTCTCCACTATGCTCAAAAGAAGGAAGAAACTTGACCAACTTATTACTTAAAAACTAAAGAAACGCAAATGCAGAAATATCAAATTTTAAGGCACCCAAGGTGTGAGCCAAGAGCATTTGCTGAGATGCACACCTAGGCGGTAGAGGCATGAAACAAGGTGAGGTTAGTAGGCTCAAGGTGGTAGATACATCTAACTATTATGTAAAATCCATCACCACCAATTCTTCACCATTTCAAAGTTAACAGGAAGGGACTCTTACTTGTAACTGAGTACGAATAAGATCCAACTTTAATTCCTGAAAGGTTCAAATAGTCAGTTTTCCAAAAAAAAAAAATGTCATAAAACTCAAAAGGAATCTTTTAACTGTAACAAGAAATACTTGGTCCTGAAGTGCTTCTTTAAGCTGGGAAATAAGCATAACCCTGGTTGCTTCAGCACTTTCAAGCTTCCCAACACATTGTTGAAGGGAATTTTCCTGCGCTTGCAACTCATCCAAAAAAGCAGAACTTTGCTGATTTCCTATTAAATCACAAAACAGCATGCAAAACTGATTACAGATAACATATACATAAGCTAGAAGCTGTTAACAACCACACATTCCTACAAGACATTACACTAGCATTGCGGACCACATAACATATTTGGAAGTTCACAAACGCCTCAAGTTAAGTAACATTCAACATCAAGTAAAAAAATATTAATATCTTCTTATCATCAGCTATGATTTATCATGACCGATAGGAGGGTGGTGGGTTTAATAGAGAAACAAGATGTTAACCTAAAGTCATGTTGATGATAATGCTCAAATCATTTTTTTTTTTTCAACTCATTCACACAATTCCTTCTCATAATTCTGCCGGGTCTCATTTAAGACTTTACCATAGTATCTAAGGGACATTGCCTTGTTAATGAGAATCCATTGAATTAAATACCACAGGCTTTACATTCATTCTTTATATTAGTTTGGTCCATATATGGTTGTTAAGAGCATTTGCACTTGAGAGAGAGTATTAAATGATGTAGAAGTTATCCTACATCAAGTTCTTACACAATAGAATAGATGGACTCACCAACTTGACTCATGTCATGTCACTAGTTACAACCAAATTACATTGATTTGTTGATGATTCATTCATTCTCCTTGATATTTTTATGCTTCAAGAATTTACCATATGTTCAAACATAGTGACTGGCTGAAATTTGTAATGGACTCAACAAAGACAAAATAGAAGTGCTACAACTATAAGTCATACAATATCCTGTACATGTTGGTATAATGAAGTGAAACTAGAGAACACATTCCATAGTAATCCACAAGCAAGCACACAATTAAACACAAGCATCTATATGCATTAATGAATAACCACACATCTAATACTACCAAGCACCCTTTGAAAGAGACCACAACTTCTAAAAGTTGGGGGGAAAATCAGGTCAACTAACAAAGTAGTAGACCAAAATTCAAATGCGTTTCTAAACTAATTACAACTCAAATATGATCCCCACAACTGTACCACATTCTATTTAAAATATTTAGCACCAGATGCTCATTGAAAAGAAAAAGACCTTTACCTTGAGTCAAACCGCTTTCCATTTCACCCATAATTCTACCCACATTTGATACAGTAGTGCCACACTTGTCTATAGCAGCTTCTTCGTTACTATGCTCATCAATTACTGATTGAAATGCTGATAGAATCTTCTCTGGTAAACTTCCAATAGCCAATTTCTGGGTTCAGATGACCAAGCAAGCAGATAACCAGAATCACAATACACACATAAGCAAACAAGAAACGTATTGACTTTAAAAATGCCAAAAAAAAAAAAGTTTAAATACCTTTTGATACAAGGAAAAAAAATACTTACAAATCGTACTGAGTGGGCATCCTTTTTAAGTACTCTGACAAGATTTGAACTCTTCCCATTGTTGTTATTGTTCACTAACACAGGAGGAGGATTCTTACCAAGCATTTCATCTTTAAGACCTTGCCCACGAGAACCAAAAACTTTCCGTTCTTCCCATATGTCAACCTGAATGAAGACGAATCTAAAACATAAAATGACTGGTGGACTTCAACGGATGAAACCTTTTCTTTTCAAGCAAACTATAGGTTAAATGAAAGGATTAAGCATAAATTTTCCTAATATTAACTAAGCCATTAAATGCAAACTCGAAACTTGACAAATTTTAGGTTCTATTCACAATCACATAGTAGATAAAGGTGCTCCTAACATTGAAAGGGTGGTACAATAATTCACCAGCCACAAAAAGCTAAGGTCATACCACTTTGCCCACTTATTTAATTATTTCAATTAAATCTTGCTATTTAAAATTGATCATAGTTTAACTTATTAGGAACCTTTATAAAATTAAATAGGATATAATCTTAGAAAGATTTTTTCTTAAACCATAGATCTTTAATTTTCCTCCCAACTAGGATTCTTTTACATGTTTATATACCTATGTAATTGTTCTATCTAATACATAGAAAAGAATACAGAAAAATTTTTGTCAAAATTAGTATACTATCAGAGTTGTTCCAGATTTAAAATTGGAATCGTTCCGGGGTTTACTTTAGGGTTTTTTCAAATCTCCTCCTTCCTGGCCAAGTTTTGTGTCATTATCAGTATTAGAAGCTAGTTCAGCCACTGATCCAGTCTCACTCAAGCAATTGCTATTGTCTGATGTCGTGCGTGTCTTCACACTCTGATCCAGTTTCTGCACTCTTTCTCACATGTCGGCACCTGAACTCACCTTCCAACCTCTTTTTCCCTATTGATACCCATCAACGTGTTTCACCTCTTGTGAACCTTTGGCACCCTCAACCTTGTTCATTCTGCTCATTCTTTTCTCCCGTGATACCATTCCAGTCAATCAGTTTCTTGTTTAAATAATGGCATAATCAAAAACAGATAACGGACTGGCAGGACCATATGTGGATGTTATAGCTACAAAGATATCAAATGCAAAGATCCTATTCATTAATCTTTCCTTACAAATCGATACCAAAAAACTTGATAGTGCTGAGAAACTTGATGACACTAATTATCTCACACGGTCAACGTCAACATCTTGTCTGTTGAATATTCAAGCAAGAAAAATGCAAGGATATGTAGGATATGTTACTGGTTCAATTTCTAAACCAGAAAACGCATGCAACAAGTTGGATACTAAAAATTTTCTGGGAATGTCATGGCTCCTCTAACTCTATGCAACTTCAAATTGTTCATGGATATCTCTTATTCAAAAACGTTCCTACTATTTGGAATGTTGCTTCAATCACCGACTCACAAGTAGGGAATGATGCTCAAATCTATAAGCTCCACAATAAAATTCATAATTTCAAACAAGGGGAAATAAGCATTGCCCAGTGTTGTTGAGCTAACTGCTACATGGCAAGAATTAGATCATCACCAAAAATCTCAAAATGAATGTCCAACAAACACAACAAAATTTCAAAAACTTCTTGGGAAAAAACAGGTGTATGATTTTCTTGTTGGATTAAATATGGAGTATGATCATATTCATGTGCAGGTGCTTCGTCAGGATCCATTTCATTCTTCATGTCAAACATACTCACATTTTCGACAAGAGGGGAGTAGACAAAGTGTTATGCTCTATATTATACCAATTGAAAAATCTAGACTACTTACTAATTCCCATGAAGCTGTTAAAGTTGTCAATTCCAACAAAAATCCTCTACATTGTGATTACTGTGGAAAACCACATCACATGAAAGAAATTTGTTAAAAGTTACATGGCCTACTTAATAGAGGATGTGGAGGAAAATACATTAACTCAACTAGACCTAAAGCAAACTTGACAAAGATTGTTGAAAGACCTAAAGAGACATCTGATGTTGAAAATTCTCTACAACTGAAATCCAACATCTCAAATGTCTTCTTTCTCAACTTGGTTTACCCTCTAGTTCCTCATCCAATCTTGCGCAAACAATAATGCCTTAATTGTTCATTCTTCATCTTGAATTATCGATTTTGGTGCAAATACCACATGACAAGCTCTTTTGAATACTTCATTAACTATACTCCTTCCCAAATACCCAAACAACGCCAAGTTAACTAATGGCTCTTTAACCCCCATTTACAATTTAGGTTTTATTGTTTGTACACCTAATCTTTCATCATTATTTGTTCTTCATGTCTCTAATTTTCCTATTAATCATCCATGAGTTAGTATTATCACCAAAACGTACTATTACCAAAACCTTGAACAGTAAAATTGAGTTTTATCCCAATCACTATCTTCTCAAAAATTATAACTTTCTAAAATTCTATAACGAAGTTCAAAAAACAAAAATTTTCAAATAGATTATATAAAAAATTAACTCAAAGTTAATAAATATGATTTCTGAGATATTTTTAACTCATTGTCATTTCAAATGAAAAAAGTCATGAACAATCTGAATTATAATAACTAAAAAACGGACTTTAAATTCAAATTAAAATAAATTAATTTTAATATAACTTAAAAGTAAACTATATGATTAGTTTAATCAATAAAATTGGTTACACTCTACCAAAATCAAAATCAAATAATTGAGATTATGATGATAATTCAGATAAATAAGTTTTATTAAATTATGAGTATGATTTAAGATTGTTTTATATAAGATATAAAATTTTAATTATGTTAAAAATTTGAATTCAAATTTTATCTAAATTTATTATAAATATCTTGACATGATTAATTTATATGTGATATTGGTTAATATGACATATTTGATATATTTCAAATCGGGAAGAGGATTGGCAAGGGTAAATTGCATGATGGCTTATATATCTTAGAAGGCATCTAGGATTTGGATCAAGCTTACTTTGGAAAAAATAAAGATGTTAATTATGACATAATACAATAGCATAGACGATTAGGACATCCCTCCGTTTTGTTTTAGAAAAATGATATCCTAATTTGTTTAAGAAAACTCAATTTGATTCCTTATCATGTGATGGCACTATTCCATTTACTATTATCCATTCTAATGTTTGGGATCCCACACAAACCATTTCTCTAACTACAAATAGGTGGCTTGTTACTTATATTAATTGTTGTACATGTATGACTTGAATATATTTGCTCCAATCAAAACGTGAGATTCTCCGATGTTTTCCATCATTTCATAAAATGGTTTGCATCCCATTTGATGCTAAAATAAATATTATACCAACAACTAATGTTGAGTACATGGATGGCCATTTTGGTACTTACTTGGAATCTAATGGAACAATCCATCAAAATAGTTGTCCTTGTACCAGTGCTCAAAATGGTATTGCAAAAAGAAAAAACAAAAATTTATTAAAGGTTGCTAGCCACTCATATTTACCATGCATCCTCAAACTCATTGGGTGATGCTATCTTAACTGCTACCTACCTCATTCATTGAATGTCCCTTAAAACTCTTTACTATAAAAGCCCTCTTGAGACCCTTCAAGGACCCAATAACTATCCTATTCCATCAAAAAAATTTGTATGTGTTTGTTTTGTTCATATACAAAGTGGAAAATTAGATCCCAAAGCTCTATGTTGTGTGTTCATCGGATATTATCCCACACAAAAAGGTTATAAATGTCACCATCCTCCCACCCAAAAGTATTTTATCAATCTGGATGTTACCTTTCAAGAAACCCAACCTTACTTGCCAACATTTCATCATCTCTTCAAGGGGAGAATAATAAGAAAGAGGTGGTTATTCTTGTTGTTTGTGATGACTTTACTGCTAGGAAGAATGTTCTTCAAGGGAATTACAAGAAACCCAAATTGAGATGAAGACTGTTGTAAATAAAACTATGGGAAAATTAGATCAACCTCATTTAAAAAGAGACATAAGGAGAAATACAACCGAATAAGCCATTGTGCAAGAGCACCAAATTTGATGACTTATTAAAGGAAAGACGAAGTAAGAGCATGCTATTGAAGACATTGCAACCTATGTCGGGGAGGCCTCCGTTCTACTTCCTATCCAGACTCTTCTCAAGATCCTTCTAGCGAGTTATCTTTAGACATTCCTTATTCTTCTCAAAATTTTTCTTCTATCGAGTTATCTTTAATTCCTAATAATAATTTATACATTTCCATTGCTCTTCAAGAGGTAGTTAGGTCTTGTACCAAACATCCTATTTCTAACTTTGTCTTTTATACTTCTTTATCTCCTTCCTATAGAACCCTTGTTTCATCCTTTTTCTCTATGTTCATTCCACAAGATTGGAAGGAAGCAATTAAAGATACCAAGTGGAAAAAGGCCATGATTGAAGAGATGAATGCTTAGCAAAAAATCAGATTAGGAAACTTGTCTCTCCTCAAGAAAATAGTTGGGTTGGGTGTAAATGGGTGTTTGCAATAAAACATAAAGCTGATGGTTCCATCGAAAAAATGAAAGCAAGATTGGTAGTGGAGGGGTTCACTCAAACATATGGAGTGGACCACCAAGAAACATTTACTCCTATTGCAAAAAATGAACACCATCAAAATTTTATTAACATGTACAGCCAACCTTATCTGTTATCTGGGAATTGCAACAGTTTAATGTAAAGAATACATTCTTACATGGAGATTTGGAATAGGAAGTATACATGGAAATCCCTCCAAGATTTTATGATGATAAAGTAAAAGGTGTGTAGGCTAAAAAAAGCTTTATATGGGCTAAAGCAAATCACCCAGAGCATGGTTTGAAAGATTCAATAAAACCACAACCTCCTTTGCTTATCAACAAAGCAATACATATGACAAGGAACAATGAGGAAGATATAGCTCGATTAAAAAAACTCTTAGCCCAAGAATTTGAAATCAAAAACCAAGGAGAGTTACTAGACCTCATAAAGGAAACTAGTATGTTGTGTTGCAAACCAAAGTGGAGAAAAATAAATATCAAAGATTAGTTAGAAGAGTTATTTCTCTCACTAGACTTAACATAGCATATACAGTTAGCTTGGTAAAGTCAATTTATACATGATCATCGACAATCACACATATAAGTTGTCCTTCGTATCCTTTGATATCTAAAGTATACTTCAAGAAAAGACCTTCTCTATTGCAAACATGATTATCTCCAAATAGAAGCTTTAATTGATGCTAAATAGATTGGATGTCCAGATGATAGAAGATCTACACCTGGTTATTGCATACTAGTAGGAGGAAATTTAGTCACTCGGAGAAGTAAAAAGCAAAGTGTTATATCAAATGTTGACAAAGAATATAGAGCTACGAATCGAGGGGAGAGTAAGATTCTATGGCTACAAAAATTAATGAAAGAATTGAAAATAACAAAAATTGATAAATTATCCTTATATTATGATAATAATGTTGTCATCAACATAGCTCATAATTTTGTACAACATGATCAAACAAAACATATTGAGATAGATCAACAATTTATCAAGGAGAAGGTAACAAGTGTTATTTTGAGCTTGTCACATATTACATCCAACCAACAATTAGTTGATGTGTTTACTAAAGGGCTTGGCAACAAGATTTATCACACTTTGGTTTGCAAGTTGGGCATGCATGATATCTATGCACCAACTTGAGGGGAGTGTTAACTTATTAGAAAGCTTTATAAAATTAATTAGGTCACAATCTTAGAAAGATTTTTTTCTGATACCATAGATATTTCTCTTTGTAATTTTCTTCCTAAATAGACTCTCTTACATGTATATATACCTATGTAATCATTGTATCTAATACATAGAAAAGAAAATAGAAAAACTTATGTCAAAATAATCCATTTATACCCATAAAGATGTATATGGCCCAAGCAAGTTCCTCCAAAAGAAATTTCCTTTGAAAGAAAGGCACCATAACCATTGTAATACTTCTTGTCATTTTGTCATAAAAAAAACTTGTCAACAAGATGAGAAGGATCCAACTATTTTTTAATCAAAAATTACCTCATTCATTTTTTCACGGAACACAATAAATCACCAAGTAACTAAGAATTATTTCTCTTCCTTGGCCTTATGAATTCAAATAATCTCTTAGGACACCTAAGAAGCACTTTATTCTAGTTCATTATCCAAAAGTACTATACCCCTCTACCAACATTACCTCCCTTTCTAGTATAACCAAGAATATCTCATCAACATGCAAAGTATACATTTAAAAGCCCTTAGATGGGTATCTTTGATCAGCTTCTCTCTCAACAGAAGTGGATACATGAAAGTTACCATAAACATTATATTGTTCTTCAATTGATTGTATTGAACATGAGTTCTTATTGTTCTTTCCAATACTAGAAATTTCAAGTGTCCTAGAAGTTGTTAAGAGCTTCTATTACTTTAATTTCTTGAACTTCATTTAGTTCACTTCAAGTAAGTTTGGCATTGTTGTTTAAGGCCTAAAAGGCACTTTTACAATTCATTGTTTGGTTTTTTAAAAAAATTTCTTAAAACTGCTTTTTAGAAAAAACATCTATTTCATGCTTTTTGCAAACAATCACTTTTTATAAAAAAAAAGAGAGAGTAAGATTGAACAACACTTTTTTTAAAATACAATGAAATAGATGTCATCAAAAACACTTCATTCTAAGGAATTCCATGCCAAAATTTACATCAACTACCTTTGCTTGTGCTCAATCATTCAACAATTTGACATTGTTGGAAGTCATCAAATTGAATTTCCTTCTTGAATGGCACACATCCAAGAACCAAAAATTATTAGGTTATTTTCAAGACTTCTATTTCTCTTTTTGATAGTTATTTATATAGTCTACTTACTAGCAAGATAAATTTCAAAGATAAATCCCAAGTGACCAACTTTATTGCTCAAGTGGTCGACCACGTGGGGGGGGGGGGGGGGGGGGGGGGGAAAGGCAAACCAATGAAAAAAAACAAAAAAATAACAAAGAATATACATAAAAGTAAATAAGAAAAACAAAAACAAAAAAAAAAAAAAAAAAAAA
>CANYBF010036103.1:0-26547 GCA_948192965.1 Dalechampia spathulata | reverse complement strand
CTCTCAGTTCCCTGTTCCCTCTCTGTCTCGTACGACCGTACGCCCTATACGTACGCCCGTACCACTTCCTAAACTCACATAACTTGCCTATTTGGCAAGCCTAACTCATCCCTACACAACCCAAACCTGTCTACCAACCCTGTAACACTTCAATACACAATCCTAAGCACAATTACAAGTCGTCCCTCATCCGACCGAGAAGACACGCTTCCCAATGAGGTGACGTCACACATTCAAGCATATAAACGCATACACGCCTTATACATTTATAAGCATACTCAAAGCATACTCAAAGCATCAACGCATACATTTCACTACATACCAATACATATACACATACATATATACATTCATCTATATACGTGTACATACATCCCTAGGTACCTCTATACGTATAACTCCTAGGGTCTCTATCGTGGGTGTAACAGATTACCTGCAGAAGATCGAATCACAAACAAAGAATTAAGAAAATGTTTTTTACCGTCCCTGGCAACGGTGCTAAAATTTGATCGAATGTTGCTTCCGTCAAATTAATTCCTTACAAGCCACATGTTGGAATTATAATTTTGTAGTAGTGGAAGTAAGGGTCGAATCCCACATAGATGGCTTCACCTCACTTAATTCTTTGCATTTAAAAATAAACAAAGTGGATCAGAAAGTAATTGAGATAAACGAAGAAACAAATTAAATAAATTGTTGGAAATCAATAAAAGGTAATTCTCCCAACCAAAAGTATCAAGTATTCATTAATTGAATATGATCACGGATTCAATAATAGACCAAAGGCAATAATGGCACTAAGCCGGTTATAGTTTACCAAGTAAGTCTCGTACGCCCCAATCTTCCCTTATTTGTAAGACGCCATGAAACAAGCTCTATGAAATGCCTCTACCACTCTAGCAAGTTGAGTGACTTTTCCGTATCAAACAACAGACCTTATTCCTAGTGCATGCAACAGACCTTATTTGCATGCTCTAGGAACAACAATGGTTCTATACGACTCAGAATTAAAGATAATAGTGCTTTGCCAATGGAATTAGGATCACTTAGACCTCACATAATCATTTAATAAATGACTTGAATTACTTCTAATTGGGAAAAACATCGTCTAGCCTAGCATCATGGACAAAATCAACATAAACATAACATAAAATAAAATAAAATAAAACTGGAATTAAAATAGAAGGAATGAATAAAACCAAACTATAGGTTGAGAATTAAAACTAGCTGACTAGGAACTTGGAACCCCTTCTGCATAGGAGCATACTCCTATTTATAGAAGGTAAAATATTAATTAAACTAATAAAAATAAATAAATAAATAATCCTAATCTTCAGATGAAAGAGTTTGCATTGTTCCCAATCACTTTTTCGTCCAGCTTAAGGAGTTTAAGTGCAACTAAAACTCGTCCTCATCCAATCTCTAAAAACTGTCCAGATGTTGTCATTTTGGTATCCCTTATGCCCACAAGCCTTATCTGCTTCCAGCTCATAGGTGTTTGAGTTTGACTTAACTTCTTCTTCCCAAAACGCAATTCTGACAAGTCGTTTCACCTTGTCTTATGCCCGCAAGCAGTGTCCCAAAACTTTAAAATCCAAATAAGCTCTAAAAACTCCCATTTAAGCATGTTTTCCAAAACTCATCATTTTTAACCTGCAAAATACAAAATGTACACAAGTCAACTGTTCTAACAAATAAATAATGCTAAAATAGGTGCTTTGTGGGCATAAAACATGACATTTTAAGGCTCAATCAATCGACAAGTTGGTGTGTTGTATCAATAAATTCTATAACATTACCCTTTTGCATATAACCATATAAAAAATGATATTTAATATTTATATGCTTACTCTTGGAATATTGAATGGGAATTTTAGATAAATTAATTGCACTAGTGTTATCATATTTGATTGGTGTATAAGTGACATGCAAATTATAGTCTTAAAGTTGTTGTTAAATCCAAAGCACTTGAGCATAACAATAACCTATAGACACATATTCAGCTTTAGCAATGGATAATGTAATAGAATTTCATTTATTGTTAAACCAAGAAATAAAAAAAATTGATAGGTTCCTGAGGTGCTCTTCCTATCAAGCACATTACCAGCAAAATCAACATCAAAATAAGCAAGCAAATTAAAGGATGTGTTCCTAAAATACTATAGACCGGTAGTGTAAGGTGCTAATTGAATACTTAAAATTACATTTTACAGCAATCAAGCGAGACTCCCTAGGTGAAGATTGAAATCAAGCATACATACAAATAATAAATATAATATCATATCAAGAGTAATTAGATACAGAAGACTACCTATCATACCTTTATAATTTTTTTAATCCATAAATTTTTCATTTGCATCTAATGATAGTTTTATAGTGGTGTTCATAGGGCCCTTGCTTAACTTGGCTCCTTCCATCCTAAATTGCTTTAATATTTTATTAGTGTACTTATATTTGTTGATGAAGATTTCATATTTGCATTACGTAATTTAAAGTCTAAGAAAGTACTTTAACTCTTTTATCATACTCATCTCAAATTCACCTTGCATACACTTAGAAAACTCCTCATAAAGACTTTCATTGGTAGCATCAAATATAATGTCATCCATATAAATTTGAATAAGTAAAATATAATTTCTATAATGCTTAATGAAAAGCGTAATGTTAATATTCCCTTTCTTGAAACTATAATAAAGTAAAAATGTACTTAATCTCTTATATTAAGCTTTAAGAGCTTGTTTCAAACTATATAATGCTTTTGTGAGTTTAAAAACATGATTTGGATGATTAAAGTTTGCAAAATTGAGAGGTTATTCCACATAAACTTCTTCAATAAAACCATTTTAAAATACAATTTTGACATCCAATTGAAATAGTTTAAAATCCATGTATGATGCATATACACGTAACATGCAAATGGCTTCTAAATGAGCCATTGGTGTAAAGGTCTCATTGTAATCAATTCCTTCTTCTTGATTATAACTCTTTGTAACCAACCTAGCCTTATTTCTAGTAATGGCACCCTCTTCATCAAGTTTATTTCTAAATACCCACTTGATACTAATTATAGAAACATCATTAAGCTTAAGTACTAATGTCCATACCTTGTTTCTCTCAAATTGATTAAGTTCTTCTTGCATGGCAAGAATTCAATTTTCCTCATTAAGAGCCTCGTTAATGTTCTTTGGCTCTATTTGAGAGATAAGGTAAGATTATTATCAATTTCTTTAAAACAAGATCTAATAGTTATCCTTTTTTATGCATTACCAATGATTTATTCTTTGGATGTTCTTTTACAAAGTTTCAATCTTTAAGTATGGTGTAGATGATATTTGGTGAAGCAAGATAAGGTGGAAGATTATTATCTTCTCCTTTTTTGACTTCTTGAGTATAATGGCTTATGATTGATTTTGCCCCTCTTCTTCATTACGTATGAAGATACCTAACTGTTATCACAAACATCCTCTCTCGAGCCAAGTGGATTAGTTTCATCAAACACAACATGGATGGATTTTTTAATAATTAATAATCTTTTATTAAAAACTTTATAAGATTTATTATTGGTGGCATAACATAGAAAAATATCCTCAATAATTTTAGAATCAAATTTTCCAAGGTTATCCTCATTGTTTAATATGAAACACATACATCCAAATATCCTAAGATATAAGATCTAAGGTTTTCTACCATTTTATAACTCATAAGATTTTTGTTTAAATCAGGTCTCAAAAGAACTCTATTTAAGACTTAACAAGTCATATTAATGGCTTCCACCAAAAAGTAAGATGATAATTGATTTTCATTATGCATAGCTCTAGCCATGTCATAAAGAGTTCAAATTTTCCTTTCCATTATCTCATTTTATTGAGGACTTCAAGGAGATAGTTATGATTTATTCCAAGATTACTATAAAAGATTTTAAAACTTTCATCTTAAAATTTCCTTCCATGATCACTTCTTATGGAAGAAATATAATAAGCTTTTTCATTTTTCAAATGCATCATCTTTATGAGCTAGGAATGCAACCCATGAAAATATAGAGTAGTCATCAACAATTACAAATGCATAATGCATACCATCAAGATTAGTAACTCTAGTAGATCCAAACAAATCTATATAAAGAAGTTGAAGAGTTCTAATTGTTGTATCTTATTTTTAGGCTTAAAAGATGGCTTTACTTACTTACTCATTTGACAAGCTCCATATACCTTGTCCTTATGAAATTTTATCTTTGGAAGACCAACCACAAGCTTATTTTCGCTCAAATCACCAATGGTGTTTAAGCTAGCATGGCCAAGTTTCTATGTCATAACCATAAACCTTCACTAACAAAGATAAGACACTTGATATCTTTGTTAGTAAAAGCATTTAGATTAATCATATAAATAGTTTTAATTCTATCATCTTGAAAGATAATCTTATCATCATAAAGTCTATACACATAACAAGCTTTAGGGTCATACATAACTCTAAAACTATTATCATAAAGTTGACTTATGCTAAGCAAATTTTTTTTCAATTATTCAACTAATAAGACTTTATTGATAAAGAAGGAAGAGTTTTTACCATTCTTACCAATACTTATTACCTTGCCTTTAGCATTATCACCAAAAGTTACATTCCTTCCTTTTTTTCTCCAAGTAAGAGATTAAATTTGCATTTTTGATCATGTGTATTAAACATCCATTATTAATGTACCACTTATTGGAATTTACCATAGACTTTAAACATACCTATCAAGGAAACAAGATCATGTCACTTTAAGTTCTCAAATATGTTTAGGTCCTTTAAGGTTAGTTACAAAGGCTTCATCTAGGATATAACCCCAATGAACTAGTCTAACAAAATATTTATTATTAGTGTGTCCTTATTTTCCATAATAGTGATAAGTTACTAAATCTTAATGCATGTTTGCAGTTACCATTGCTTCTTTTGTTTGTATGCTTATGAAATGTCTCTTATTGTATGAACAATTATATTTATGATACTCTTTATGCATAAGCTTAGATTTAATGAAATTCTTGGTTTAAACTCCCTTGTTCTCCTATTTTTTTCTCACTATCTCTAAAAGAGGACTAAGATACTTCAAGAAAGATAAGTCTTTTAGATTATAAAAGAGATCTTTGATTAAAACCAATACCTCCCTACCACCTTTGAGCTTTTGGCTTCTAAGAATAATATTAATTTTAATACCTTCAACTTTAAATTTTGAAAGATTTTCTTTTAGAAAATCCTTTTCTTTTATCAAAATATTATTTTGAGATTTCAAAGTCTCATTTTCCCTTTTTAAAATCTCATTTTGTTTTATCATGCTTATGATCTCTACACTTGCCTCTTCAAATTTGATTTTGAAGAAAGTGAGCTCATCTACATGTTTTTGTAATTCTTAATTTTCCTTTTCAAGACTTCAGTATTTATTTTTTAAAATCTTCTTCTTAATAGCCAATTTCTGATATTTATTTATGAGAATTTCTAAAGCATCTTCTTCTTCATTAAGATCATTATTATAGTAGTTATAAGAAGAAGTGCTCACCTCATCATTTTTAAGTTCATCTTTGAGTGCCATAAAGTAAAGACTGGTGGCATTCTCATTATCTGATTCCTCCTCATGAAAGTCAGTTTCATCATTCTAAGTTGCTTTGAATGCCTTTTTCTTAAATGGATCTACCTTGTTGCATTTAAAATAAGTGATTTAACTCTTCTTGAGGTTGTCCTTCTTACCTTGATCTCTTCTTGCTTCAAAAGGCTTCTTTGACTCTCTTTCAAATCTTTCTTCTTCAAGATTAGATTCTTCACTCTTTTATTAAGCATAGAAACTTCATCATCAATATCTTCTTCACTTAATAATTCATGCTCTTTACTTTCTTTAGTAGCTTTTAAGGTAATTCCCTTTCTCTTATCTTCTTCTACTCCTTACTTTAGAGTGATCTTGTAAGTGAGAAGCTTGCCTAGAAGTACATTAGTTGAAAGAGTGGATAAGTCATTTGCTTCTTCAATGGATGTAACTCTAGCTTCTCAATCCTTCTTTTGTAGCGCTCTTAAGATTTTATTATTGATATGTTCCTTTGGTTAAACTTTTCCAAGCTTCATGAGGCCATTTGTAATCATTATAAGTTGATTGTACATTTTTGATATACTTTCATTGGTCTTCATAGTATGTTAGTGAGTTAATAATTGCACCTTCTTAATTCTAACTTATTTTGTTCCTTCATAGTGTGTTTCAAGTGCATCTCATATATACTTAGCCATTATGCAATGAGATACCCTTATATATTCCTCTCTACTTATGATATAATAGAGTATATTGATAGTTTTTTTTATTTCTTACATTGACCTTTAATTCTTCCCTTGTCCAATTGCTTTATACCTTTTAAGGTTATGACCCCTTTTATAGTGACTATTGGTAGAGTGTAATCAACATCAATCAAGTCCTACAAATCTACACCATCAATTTCAAGAAAAACTTACATCTTATGCTTCTAATAAGAATAGTCAGTTCCATCAAAGAAAGGGGGTCTAATCTAGGGTTGACTTTCTAGGGTTTATGTTACTATGATCCTTAGGTCCAAGAAGGTTAGTTCTTGAGAGAAAGAAGAGCACAAACTTTGATACCAATTGAAATCTTAAAAATGATAACACTATTTATAGTGGTTTGGTATAATATTTACTTACATCCACTTTCCTAAGCAAACACTTGGGTTTTCACTATCTTTTTTAAGATTACACAAATTATTTCCTCAAACAAGAATCAAAATCTTAGTATTTTCAAAGCTTACACTCAAACCTTTATGATCAATATCTATCTTATAAATAAAATTTTAGTTTTATATAATACTCCCCAATTGATTATTCTTACCAATCCATACTAAGAGTAATAAGGATAACGACAATAGAAAGCTCAAGTTATTTAATAATGAGAAAAAATTGCAATCAATAAATAAAATCAAGTTACTTACTTGTTAGTAATAGCTCTTAGCAAAATCAATAAATACCTTTATCTTGCTATAGACACTCATTATTAATGTAATAAATACATAGAATGATTATAGTATGTTTTATAATATGACCATATGGTATAATCATACGAATATATAAAATCAACTTAGTTCAAGGATAACATGATAAGTTAAGCAACAACATATGGTCCAGTAGTACAGGTCAATTGGTACAACCATATAGTTACATATTGTAACCTAAAATGTCAAAGCATAAACCTCTTAAGTAATTTTAGCAAGATATGGAACAATCGTACCAAAAGATGGTATGACCATCCTACTAGTTACTAGATCAAAAAACATTGTAAACTATAAAAGAAGTGTTTGTAAACATCAAAACCTATAAATGAGAAATTAACCAACCTAAGAACAATTATGAAGTTATAATAAGTCATAACCAATTTACACTATAAAATCAATGAACTGAATAACTCAAACATATCTTTGCTACTGAATTGCAATAATGGATACTTACCTTATATCTTCTACAACTAATAAATCTTCCACTAAATTTTAAGCTTGGAATTAAACATTATAAGATTGCAACCTCATCATGGTAATATTTAGGCATTCTTAGGTTGTTTTTGATTGAATTTTTTTGTGACTAAAGTTTGTATGTCATTAATAATTCATATTATTAAATATCAAGGTTTACAATTTTGAAATTTGAGGAAGAATAATTATAATGTCAAGCTCATTTTACACACCTTTATATTTGTTGAAGCCATATTAATTCCATATTAGGTGCATTTTATTCCTTCAATCGCAACTTAACATATAACATTCATGCATTTCAATATGTTAATAAGAGTGTTAAAAAGTCTTTGAATAAAGGAAATGAGGTGCTCAAATAATAAATATAAAAATTAGGGTATTAAAATGAAAAATCATGTTAGATTTAAGGAAAATATGAATTAAGCCTTATATTACCTAAAAATTCTAAAATATCATGTTATTCATTTATTATTTATTTTTCTCTTCTTCTTCATTTATGCATTTATTATTTATGTAGATTTTTTATTTTTAAACTTTTTTGTTAATTCAAATTTTTTAAAATATAAATTATGGAAGATATTTTAAGAATTTTGAAAAGTTATCCTAACTAAAATTGATAAAAAGTTAAAATATTTAAATTTTATAATATGATTTAAAATGCCTGAAAATAATAAATTATTAAATGTCTTAAAATTTATATCCGTTTGAGTACAAATAACATATAAATATAATTATATTTAATTACATTAGAAATAAATATATTATTGTTAAAGTTAATCTGACTCGTTACCATTCCTAAGGATATATGATGAAATGAAGTAAAGGCGGTCTATTGTAAAACTCTTGAACTTTGATTTTATTTGTATAGTATGGTGTTAGAAAAAATAATAGCATATGTTAAACGTTCTTTGCATCTATATGATGAAGTTATATACAAAAATGATATAAAATATTTATGGTTTCTTAAATTTAATAGAATTTTTCATTTTGTTCTTTTTATTTTAAACTTGTTTCATTTAAATATATCAATTTATTTATTTATATATTTTTGAACATATATTATTGTTAATTCATTTTTTCATTTAAGATATATATAATCTATATGTTATATTTATTTTTTTAATCTTTAAATTTATCATTTTTTATAAATATTAACAATATATAATAAATAAAATTAAAATGTCGGTTAAAATTTCTAAGATAAATTTAAAAATTATAATAAATTTAAACTTTTAAAATATATCAATAACAAAATTAAGATATTAAATTAAAAAAGTTAAAATAAAAAAATAAAATAAAATAAATTATATCAAATGCAACATAACATATGCATTATGTCTCTAAAACTTGATGAATGGAAAGAAATGAGATAACACGGCAACACAGGTGACAAACAGCAACATCCCGACGCTAATGCTCTAAGCATTGGAACTTTCTATTTTGTGTACTTCTCTGAGCATTGGATTTGACGTCACATTACCAGGAATTAGCAATTTTAGAAGCCCGCGTTTTATGCGGATTCGGATTAAACAAAGACGCTTCTTATTAATTTACAAACAGACTCCTTTTTGCTTTCCTTTTTCTTTTGAAGTTTTCCCTCTTCTGGAAAGTACCCAGTTGGAGCTGTTGTATGTATGACATGATCACAAAATAACAAAAGGCGAGAATCGGTATCACCGCGTCTTCGAAGCTGTGTGACAAGACAGGTAGCTTCCTTTCATTTCTCTTCGTGTTGACTTTCAAAGTTTTGGGTTTTTCGGTAGTATCTTCCTTGGATTGTCTATTGATATGCTGATGGGATAAAGCGCTGCGAAAATTTTTCATTTTTTGCTCAATGTTCTAGAGTTTCAATGTTCTAGAATCAATTCAAAGAAATTCCAGCTGTTTGTGCGTTTGACGGTTCATTTTATGACCTAAACTTTTTGGGGCTTGATTGAGGGATATAGCCTTCCTCTATATATAACTGGGAATGGGGTTGTTTCCGGATCTATTCAAACTGTTCAAAATTCAGTGTTCTGCGTAGGGTGATTTTGATTGAAAGATCTGTTCTTTGATAATGGTTCTGTAGTTTTGTTTAGCTTTTAATCAAACATAATTTGACGATAAGTGTAAAATTAGGAGGAAAAAATGGTTGGAAGTGCAGAAGCAGCCAATCATAATGGACATATCAATGGGTCAATTCATAATCAGACTTCAAATGGTGGTTTAGAAGAGAAGCTGGATGAGCTTCGATGTCTCATGGGGAAAGCAGAAGGTGATCCTTTGAGGATTGTTGGTGTTGGCGCTGGAGCTTGGGGTAGCGTGTTTACTGCCTTACTGCAAGATAGTTACGGTCACTTAAGAGATAAGGTTTTGATAAGGATATGGAGAAGGCCTAGCAAATCAGTTGACCGGGCCACTGCTGAGCATTTGTTTGAGGTGATTAATTCCAGGGAAGATGTATTAAGGAGGTTGATTAGGCGTTGTGCTTATTTAAAGTATGTTGAAGCAAGATTAGGGGATAGGACTTTGCATGCAGATGAGATTTTGAAAGATGGCTTCTGCTTGAATATGATAGATACCCCTCTTTGCCCTTTAAAGGTTGTAACCAATTTGCAGGAAGCTGTATGGGATGCTGATATTGTTATTAATGGCTTGCCATCAACTGAAACCCGTGAGGTTTTCGAGCAAATTAGTAGATATTGGAAGGAGAGGATCACGGTACCGGTTATCATCTCTCTGGCAAAGGGCATAGAGGCCGAGTTGGAGCCTGAACCACGCATAATAACTCCCACTCAAATGATAAATCGAGCAAGTAGGATTGCATTTCCTAGATCAGTAATTATCCTGCAATTATGCAATTTTTCCTTTCTTTATTACAAAGTTTTGTGTAATATCATTGATTACATTGTGATTGACAGCTGAAGTTCCCATGGATAACATCCTCTATCTGGGAGGACCTAATATTGCCTCAGAGATTTACAATAAGGAGTATGCTAATGCCCGAATTTGTGGGGCAGAAAAATGGAGGAAACCTTTGGCAGCATTTCTGAGGCAGCCCCACTTTATAGTTTGGGATAATAGTGATCTTGTTACTCATGAAGTGATGGGTGGCTTAAAGAATGTATATGCCATTGGAGCTGGTATGCTTTCATGTACTTTGTATTTTTATGTTAATGATACTATTCACTTATATACAACTTATGGTTGAGCTCAAGTTTACAATTTCTAGGATGTATTTTGCATCTTACAGCAATTGAGCTGCCAGCACCGTTCTACATATATCCTGCATGTAATGTTGGTGTTATGGAATTAAATTTGCCCATGGCTCTCTGCTAAATTACTCAGAGCTTGGTAGGATCTTTGATATTTTACAACAAATGTTCAGATCATCATATTTCTCTGATTCTTGTTATATAGGTATATATGTATTGGTTTTTGCTCTAGAAATTGAGTGACTAGATTTTATGTTGTGTTGGAGTGATGTGTTAATATCATTTTTGCTTCTGCTTAGTACTTAGTTTTATAAAAGGAAATCTTTTAGATTTAAATGATATTGAAAATGGATAGTGTCAAAACTTTGGTATGCGTTTTTTTAATTTTAAATCATATTTTTGTAGGAATGGTGGCCGCTCTTACCAATGAGAGTGCAACTAGCAAATCAGTCTACTTTGCTCACTGTACATCAGAAATGATATTTATCACACATTTGTTGGCAGAAGAACCTGAGAGACTTGCTGGTCCCCTGTTAGCTGACACTTATGTAACGTTGTTGAAAGGTCGTAATGCATGGTATGGTCAACAGTTGGCCAAAGGGCAGTTGAATCTTGATATGGGTGACAGCATTAAGGGCAAGGGGATGATTCAGGTATAGAGTGGTTCAACAGATAAACATCTTAAACAACAGTATTCAATCCAATTGAAGCTATAGTTCTAGTTGTCTGAACATCTACGATTGATATGTGACCATTCCAAGAAACTGAGAGGTGTTTTACTTTGCAGGGTGTCTCTGCTGTGAAGGCATTCTATGAATTGCTTAGTCAGTTCAGCTTAAGTGTCTTACATCCTCAAGAAAAGAAGCCTGTAGCCCCAGTTGAACTTTGCCCCATATTGAAGATGCTGTACAGAATACTCATAACAAGGTAATTTTGGCCCGATATTAGATCCTATGCTATATTTGTATAAAGTTGGACTCTGACTTGATCATATCAAAGATTCAGTCACTTCACAGTTTTGTCTGAATTGACAAGTTACGCCAGGCATGGACGTGCAATCTTATGATTTTCATGTGTTGAAAAATTTCAGGGAGGTTTCAGCACAGGCCATTCTTCAAGCTTTACGGGATGAAACGATGAATGACCCAAGAGATCGCATTGAGATTGCACAAAGTCATGTATTCTACAGAGCATCGCTGCTTGGCCAGAAATCTTGATGACATATCAGCTGCTCTTTGATATGGGGTGCTTTCTGTTGGTGATCGTCAATCTGCATGATGTGATAAGTTATCTAATATTGCTCCACCGATTTGGCTTTATCAGGACAAAAATGTCAGGTTATGAGTCAGTTATTAAATTTGTTGTTGTATTAGTTCATTTTTTTGGTCAAGTTTAAAGCGAATAGATTTCCGTTTTATTTTTCCGGAACTGTTTCCTTTCACATTTATTTTTCTTCTTTTGTTTTTTTGTTATCAATGAGTTGAATTTTGTACATGTATGAACCCTCCTTGTCGAAATTGTAGCTTGAGAAATCAAATAAGCATATTAATTTTGATAGAAATGGGCACTTATTAGTAGGAATGTTACGTGAAGCATTCTCTATTTGTTGAGTAACGCAAGGTATCACTATAGATAGATGGTGTTTTGATATTGTTGAATGAGGTCTTAGAATTTGTTTTTGAATTTTTTGGATTTAATTGATTGACTTTGCTATTTTTCATTCTATAAGATTGTTTTTTATAACTATATTTTTAAAAAAATAATCAATTTATCTGTTTGGGGGAAAAAAATGAAAGTGCGACTTCCAAATTGCACATGACAATTCCATTCAGTAGAATTGATGCCAATGCCTTGCACCCATTAGTGAAGCTAGCAACTTTTTTGCCTATTTGAATGTGCCATCGGAAACGACTACAAATCGTGTGCTATGATACTTATCCAGATATTATACATCTCTTACATGGCAAGACAACACAAATCTAATGTCAACAAGCCGAATTGGACCATTTTACGGGGCACGTTGATTTCACAGGGCCTGCACCTTGAAAAGTTTCAGATGGTACGCAACAATCACTATATAAACTACATAGTGTGGCAGGAACTCGTGTGCCTATCTGCTAACACATTCCTTCCCAGCATTTGACCGCCTAATAAATTATCGCAATGGTGCTTGTAAAACAATGTCTATATATTGGTTTAGCCTTGTTCTTCACTTTTGTAGCTTGGGCTTCTCATTCCATGGCTCGAACCCTCCAAGATGTTTCGATGCATGTGAGGCATGAGCAATGGATGACAAGTTTTGGACGTGTATACAAGGATGCTAGTGAGAAGCAAAGGCGTTACAACATATTCAAGGAAAATCTTCGACGTATACATTCTTTTAACAGTGAATCAGACGAATCGTACAAGCTTGCGGTCAATCAGTTTACAGATCTTACGAACGAAGAGTCCAAGACTTACTTATAATAGATTCAAGGGTCATATGTGCTCAACTCGAGCAGGATCCTTTAGATATGTTATTGCAGTACCATCGGAGAAAGGAAGGCACGGTAACACCGATCAAGGATCAAGGTCAATGTGGTAAGTGTCTCTCTCGTTGTGAAATGTGGGAAACCAGATGAAGCTTTGCAAGAATTGGGTAGTTTATAACTCTTATTTGAATCAAAATGCTAGGTTCTTGTTGGGCATTCTCAGCAGTGGCAGCAGTGGAAGGGATCAATGAGATAACAACTAGAAAGTTGATTTCGCTTTCAGAGCAAGAGCTTGTTGACTGCAGTGAGGATCAAGGATGTCAGGGTGGTCTGACGGATGATGCGTTTTAACTTCATTAAACAGCATGGCCTAGCCAGTGAGGCTACCTATCCATACCATGCAGCTGATAGCACATACAACGCCAAGGATGTCAGGGTGGTCGGACGGATGATGCGTTTTAACTTCATTAAACAGCATGGCCTAGCCAGTGAGGCTACCTATCCAAACCATGCAGCTGATAGCACATACAACGCCAAGGAAGAAGCAAAACCTTCAGCCAGGATAACTGGCTATGAGGATGTTCCAGCAAACAATGAAGTTGCACTGAAGAAGGCTGCTGCTAACCAACCTGTTTCCGTTGCCATTGATGCTGGAGGATTCGAATTTCAATTCTATTCAAGTGGTATCTTCCACGGATCTTGTGGAACCAAACTAGACAACGGTGTTGCAGCTGTTGATTACGGAGTCGGTGACGGCAAGAAGTATTGGTTAGTGAAGAATTCATGGGGAACGCAGTGGGGAGAAAAAGGTTAAATTCGCCTGGAGCGAGACAGTGGCAAAGGAAGGCCTATTTGGCATAGCAATACAAGCCTCGTACCCTACTGCCTAATGATGTTTAAGATCAAAACGAAATACACCTAGCCTGAAATATGATCGACTATATTGTGAACTACATATAATTTATGTGCATGTTCTAGTTCTTGCAATTACCCTGTTGATTATTTCATATTTTCTTGAGCAGATCAGTTACAATCATATGGAATAAACAGAAAGCAAGTATCTATTGAATATAGAAAGGCCATGGCTCGTCCTGTCCAAGACACAACCTGCCATCCCTGTGCAATAGTGGGTACAGGCACTTGCTAACATTGCTATATACGTTGTGTTATGATCATCAAGTAAGATACATTCAGACTATGTTTTATGGCGTAGAACAACATTCACCTAAAAATTAAGAATAAAACAGAATAAAAAAAAAAACAAAAGATTGAAATTTGGGCTCTGTATTGGGAGCAACATTTGTTTCTGATATATCTGTTTGTTATATCAGCAGCAATATGATCTATAAAATTTGCATGGTGTATAATAATGTGCAGATAAAATAGAATTAACACAGGCATTGCCTAATTAATAGTGGCCCTATTCAAAAACCCTCAAGAAATTCAACATGGTTGCTGATCTCCTGTTGGAAATTTTGGCCACTGTGCCAATGAAAGAATCTCTATACGCTGTATAACTGTAACTGTAAGCTACTGAAACGGGAAAAAACGAATCAAGTGTTCAAATCCATTTCTTGATGGTTTTCAGTCAATCATGTTTGCAACAAGTAAGCACAAAGTCATCCAAAAACTGGCAAAGCTGTGTTCCATACAGTTTTGGATCATTTCTGAAGTGATCAACATGAGGAGTGGAGATAAAGTTGCAGGCCCTAACCTCATGCCCGGCTCTTCGTTGCTCCTCTATGAATGATTCCACAGAGCTTGCAGGGATGACTCTATCTGCTGAGCTATAAATATACAGTTGTGGACAAGTTGGTTGTCTTGACGATAACAAGTTTAGCACATCTAAGAGCCTCCTGTAATGCATGATGAAATAAATATATTATGAGTTCCTCTTAATGAGAACCGAGTATGTTGATGAGATATCATTGTAAGACATCCAGATGCATCTCATCAATGCAATTTTGTTAGTAAAACCATGGTACCTGTTCACGGTAGGAAGATTCAAAACCACGCCGAAAAACTTCTCAAGAATTACCAACAAAGCTGCTTCAGTTGCAGCAGGTTTGGGTTCAACAGATGTTCTTCTACCACCTACTACCTCCACATTTGACTCATTTGAGCTTCCATGTGCTTTTGTAGCAACACTGTTCTTTTTCAAAAGAGCTGCAGAGAACCCAGAAGCCCAGACCTAGAGAAATGAAATGAAGATCACATGAACTCAGAAGTCTGAAAATAACAGGGGAAATTGCGGTAAATACCCAAAGAAATCTCAGTTGGCAAACAAGCATGTCATATAGAACATGAAACATAGGTTTTCAGATGGTAATATAGCAACTGCCCGAAAAAAAGAAATTTAACTAAGCAAAGAGCAAATATGAAACATACGTATTCACAGTTGCAAGGGCTTTAAAATATCAACCTTGAAGCTGAGTCGTATGAAAATTAATCAGAATTAATACCAGCATTCAGGAAGCATAAAAAAAAAAAAAAAATAAAGAAAGGCATTAAATACAAATTGTAGTACAGTGCATCATAACATTAAAAAAATAATAACACTGATGTCAAACACAATTCATGGCACAAGGAAGACAAGTAATTATGTTAAGACAATTGATGAGCACGATACAAATTATATAAACACATGTTTTTTTAATTTTTATTTTTTGCCAATAACGAAAATCACGGGCACTGTCTACCTGAGGGTCAGGGGCTGCAACTGGTGCAGAATCCACAATGCAGCCCTTAATCCGTCCCATCAAGGAAGGATCCTGCTGCTGAAACTTCTCCAGTATAACGCCATATCTAACACAAGCAACACCAAAAATTCAAGCTATGTTGCTTCATTAATAACAAGAAGAAAAAAACAGTTGGATGCATCAATGCAAAGAATTGAATACAAAAGAGTACTTACGTTAACCAACCCGTATTGCTAAAAGTATGGAAGACCAAGTTTTTTCCATGCTCCTCTTCCATCCAATCAGCCAAATGGTTCACAAGCAAGTCTATTTCCTTTTCAGCTTTCCCACCAACTTGGTAACTAAGAATCTCGGACATTGGAAAAGTAAAAGTGATGACATGAAATCCCCTTGAAGTATACCACTCTGCGTATTTCCTAAGATGCTTTTGCTTTGATCCTAACCAGCCCAACAAAACCACGACTGTCCTTGATTTCGCCAAGGAGCAATCTGAAGAGCCAGAAATATCAATAGCATTTGGCTGAGGCAAATGCCATCTGTACAATGTATCAGAATCGGACGTAGGAATTGTTTTGGTAAATGCAGCTGGCTTAGAAGGGCCTTTAACCAAACCAGCAGACTGATATGAACTAAGAAAAGGGGAACAAGAAGCAAACGAAGAACCTGATGAAATGGATGAAAATTTAGGAATTGAATAAGGAATTAAGAAGCCAGTGTTAGGCAAAGGAACACGAATTCTAGTGACAAATGACAAGTTAGCTAGCCTGGAAATAGATATATGAGAAACCCATGAAAAGTTTGGGTGTGAATTAGATAATGAAGAATGTAATAATCGGTCAGAGGTTGAAGAATCATCTAATGATTTGAGAGATGGGAGTTTATCAGGAGCAAGAGAAGCTACAACCACGGCGGCGGCGGCCACTATTGGTCGTTGAAAATTACCAGTCAAAGAAGCCATAATGTAGAATTAATCAAGAAAAGAAAGCAATTATCTCACAAGAAGATGAAAGCAATCCGATGGACAGAAAAAGAAATATATATGAAGATGGAAATTGAAATCTGGCAACAGCCCGGTAGCCAAACAAGGGAAAGAAAAGGCAAAATGACCTGCAGAAATTAAAGAAAGAGAATCTAAGATAAGAAGAGCAATCCAAGGAATCAGGCATTGAAAGACGTGCAATACATCAAATTAAAATCCGATTAAAAAAAAGGAGGAAAAAAACAAAAAAATAAAAAAGCAGAAAACACGTAAAGAGTCAAAGATGGTATAATGGGTAGATGTTAAACGTGAAGGATTATTTGTTACCTTATTAAAAACAGAATAGGGTCAAGGAAAAATCGGGCTGTCAAGTCCCCTTCTTTGACAGCCCGATTAAAAGAGTACAGAACGGAAATAGCCCGGGAACCTTCTGTTGTATATTTCAAACGCGTCTCTGCAAATAAATGAAAATAAACAGAAATAAAGAAATACGCAATCGAAAAGCTTTAATCTTGGAGGTAACGTGAGTAGAAGGAAAAGGTAACTGCTTTAATTTGTTGCTTCCATCTGATCCAATAGTCGTTCAAAAAACCTGATTCTTCAGAAAAATGAGAAGAAGATGAAGAGGAAACAGACCTGAGAAATCGGAATTAATGAATTCGTATTTTACTAATGTCTGTTCTTGTATTCCTGTAAATATGTTTGTTTGGTGATTTTAATTTAAGAAGAAGGAGAGAGAATATGATTAGATTCGATATGGTGTGGTGGTGGTGGTGGTGGTGGAAGCGAAAGCGCTGCGAATATACACGGAATATAACGCTGACACACTTCCCTTTCAATCAATGCTTTCCGTTTCTGTTTTTCTTTTTTCTTTTTTACTTTTTTTTTTCAATTTACTTTTTCCAAACATACCGATTCCCAACGGCCAATTCTAGAAGGTCAAATATCCATTTAAATCACTAAATGCATGCATGGTGTTCATGTTTCATCTTCAACTTTATTTATTATTATCAATCAGTGTAGTATGTTTTACTTATATATAGAATAATTATTTTATTTATTAATAATAAATATATATTTTTTTATTATTATAATTAAATGTATTTGATTATTTTTAACTAAAATTAATATAATATATTATATAATAATTATAATTTTATTAATATATTTATTAAATAATATTATTTTTAATATTTTAATTTCTTACATATTAAATTTATTTATTTTAGAAGAATATATTAATGATATTATTTATGCATACTTTTCATTTGTATTTATTCTCATTATTTTTGAAGTTATTTTATTAAAAATTAAATAATATGTTTAAGAAATTTAGTAATTTTATTATCAAAAATTTAATAATATTTCAAAATTTTTGATTGTCGTAGAAGTTACTATGATAATAAAAGGGATATCACTATTTTCCAATAAATGCATATTAAATTTATCTTCAACATCACCTCCAACATCACCTAACATCACCTCAAATCAAAGCATGATTTTAAAAGAAATCTCACTATAAATTTATTAAAAATAATCAGTATTAATAAAAATATAAAAATATTGCAAACATTATTAAAATTTATAAATATTAAATTATAGATATCTAAATATTTATTAACAGGTCAGTATTTGAATATCTTTCTTTTTTTCTCATTCCAACAATTTTTAAATGTCCAATTTTTAAAATGTATCCAATAACATCAAATTATAATATTTTAAAAATAAAACTATAGAAGTATATCAAAAGGAATATATAAATGTTCAAAACTAAGATAATTTTAAAAAATAATACATGTATATGATAAAACTCAATTATCATTAATGTGTGCTTGTATCAAATCAAAGATAATGAATTCAAATTTGTTTCTTACAATTTTCAATACTCCTTCAAGTTTTTATAACATAATAGAAGATAGGAATATTATTTTTAATTCACTTCATAATAGTTGATAGTACTTCAAACTTTGCTCAACCTTAACATTTTGCATAATAAACAAACGACCTTTAACTAACATTGGTTTGTACTTTATCACATAAATCTTATGAATAGTAACATCTATTAGATTTTCCTATATAATATCAATAAAATACTATTAATTTAAAATAATCATGGAATGAAAATTGTTATATCAAAAATTCTTTATACATTACATTTTCATCAATAAGGATCAACTTCGAACTAATTAGTTCACAATTATTTTTTGTATTTAAAGCTTCCTATAATCTACATACTCTCACCCTAATACTTTAATCATTTTGATTGATATTAAAATCTGAAAGAAAAGAATATATCATATGTATTAACTAAATCTTTAATGGATTGAAATATAATGAAAAAGGAATAAACAATTTTCATTATGCAATTATATATATATGACAAACATAAACATAAGAGGAATATGAAAGGTAATAATTTAATATCAAGTATTTAAAGATATTAACTGTAAAAAATTATAGGTCTTCATTAAATGTAAAAAGGGAATATAAAAGCATATAAAATATAATTCTATCATATATAGGATAGGATATAGAGAGGGAATGAAATATAAACATTAGAGGAACATCAAAGGTCATAATTTAATTAACAATTAATTGATAATATTTATTAAATAACATGAAAAAGTTTATAAAAAATAAATGGATGAAAAAATCAAAAGAAAGATATGGAGGATTAATACACTAAAACCTAAAATTATAAAAGTAGACC
The DNA here is from genome assembly GCA_948192965.1 of Dalechampia spathulata. Taxonomy (NCBI): domain Eukaryota; kingdom Viridiplantae; phylum Streptophyta; class Magnoliopsida; order Malpighiales; family Euphorbiaceae; genus Dalechampia; species Dalechampia spathulata. Next base: position 7,004 of record CANYBF010036103.1, on the reverse strand, counting down.
AAGAGGAATTTATAAATATTTAAAATTGAGATAATTTTAAATTAAACAATACATGTACCTAATAAAACTCGATTATTATTAATGCGAGCTTGTACCAAATTAAGAGTAATGAATTTAAATCCGTTTCTTGCAATTTTCAATACTTTTTCTTCTAAGTTTTCATAAAATAATAAAGGATATGAATATTATTTTTATTTCACTTGATAATGATTGATAGTACCCAAAACTTTGTACAAGATTGATAATTTCTATGACAAACAAACAACCTTTGGTTAACATTGGGCTGTACTTTGTTACATAGGTCTTGTAAATGGTAGTATACTTCAGATTTTCCTATATAACATTAATAAAATACTATTATTATTAAAAAATCATGTAACAAAAATAGTTATATAAAAAATTCTTTACACATTACCTTCTCATCAATAAGGATCAATTTCAAACTAATTAGTTCACCATTATTTTTTCTATTAAAAGCTTCTCATATTCTATATACTTGCACTCTAATACTTCAATCATCTTTATTGATATTAAGATATGAAAGTAAAGAATATGTCATATGTATTAAGTAAATCTTCAATGGATTAAAATGTAATGAAAAAAAAAAAGATAATTCCAATTATGTTGTTAGATATATATGAAAAATATAAACATAAGAAGAACATGAAAGGTCATTATTTCATATTTAAGTATTTAAATATATTAATTATAAAAGATGAAAGATCATCATTAAATGAAAAAAGAAAATATAAAAGGGTATAAAATATAATTCTAGCATATATATGATAAGATATAGAGGATGAATATTAAAGGTCATAATTTAATAAGAAATTAATTGATAACATTTATTAAAGAACATGAAAGGTTTATAGAAAATAAATTAATGATAAATCAAAATAGAAATGTAAAGAAAATATGAAATGTCATAATTCAATAAGAAATTAATTGACAATATTTATTAAAAAACATGAAAAACTTATAAAAAATAAATTAATAAAAAATCAAAATAAAGATACAGAGAATTACCAAAAACTAAAAACCAAAATCATGCATTTTCTATAATGTAATAATGTAATTAGTATATAAATAAAAATTAAAAACAAACATAATTTTATTTGGTAAAAATATAAATATTAAATAAAATTTATTATTTTAAAAAATTTAAAGAAATTTTGATGTTATATTTCAAGTAAGTTAAGATGCTTAAATAACAAAAATTAAAATTCAAAGAAAATTTGAAAAATTATAATAAGTATAAGAGGTTATAAGAAATAATATTTTTTTCATCATTCTTAAAAATGCATGTGATATATATGTTTTTTCGTATAAGTATAAATATTTAAAAATAAATAAATGAATGAATGTGTAATTGAAATAAGTGAAATAAAAAAATGAAAAAATATATTAAATTAAAAAAATCATAAATATATTATATAATGATTGAATTTTAAATTTAAATCATCATATGGAGATAATTTAGGTCATTGTATTATGACAACTATCTTATAATAATGAAATGTGAATTAATCTAATATTGAATTCTCTCATGGCAATGCATGCCCACCTCATAATGCGTTCATTATTTATTGACTATGTATATATATACAAATTAAATTAGTATATGTTTGTTTATTTGTTCGTTAAAAATAGAGAATAATTAATTATATATACCCATATAGATATGTGTGCATATGTATAGTGAAAAATTAAAAACATGCTACCATATCAATAGATTTATTTGAAATCAAAATTCAAATAAAAAAAACTTAAAATGCATTTGTGACAACTTATTTACTTAAATTTTTGTGTGTATATACTTTTAAAATGTGTCAAAAATAAATAACTGGAAATAAACATAATTTATAAAGTATAATAATATGAATCTATAGAATTAATAGAATTAATGAAAATTAATTGATTATATAATTAATGAAAAATTAATATAATTTATTTAAACTAACCATTGACATAATTAAATTCCAAGCATTATTATTTGTCATGTGGCAAAATATTTTGTTACAACTACTACAAGGATAAATATAAATTTATGGATGCATTAATTGTTCATATTTACAAAAATAGAAATATCATTTTTAACATTTCAATATCTTGTTTTATATCACCTTGTTAATTTAATATCTTATGATTTTATTTTATAATTTGCTATATTAGATTATATAAAATTATTGAATTTATTAATTCATCTAAGTTAAAGAAATCTTGTTAACCTATCGATATTAATGGTTAAGATGAGTTTTACCTTCAACAAGTCTTGACAATGGAAGTCTATTGCAATTACAAGATTTAAATAATTTTAGATTGTTTCTTATGAGTGAACAATTTATTGAAACAAACCATTTGGCTTCAAATTAATATATGCAAATTGCTTTGGATGTAAAATATAAATTAGGATTTATTGATGGAATAATCTCTAAACATAAAGAAGGGGTGAAAATTATAATTAGGGAAAAATTTGATTTAATGGTCATATATTAGATCCTTAATTCAATTTTGAAAGATTTGGTTGAGAGTTTTCTTTATGCAATGATGTAAAGGAATTGTAGCTTGGAAATTGAGTACATGTTCACATAAAAGTAATAGACCCTTAATCTATCAAATTCAATATGATAGTGAATGATTGTATAGAAGTCAAATTGCTTTGATTGGTTGATGTGGAAGTGGCGGTTTGATGTGGTTTGGCTTGTGGCTTGTGGCTTGTGTTTATGTTGTTTTGGTTACTGTCCTAGGTTAGAACATGTACTGTTCATGGCTGTTGGAATGAACTTTTAATGGTATGATGTCTTGTGTGTGATTTAATGAATGATTGGTATGCTTTAGAGATGTTAAAATGGAATTATGCATGAAATTCTACTAGGAGCCCTTTAATAGAGACATTCGACTTTTGTGCCTTTGTGGGTTTATGTGCTTGTGGCTACCTAAATCATGGTATGGAATGCTTGATTTAGATGTTAAGAGTTTGTATGTGTGTTTTGAGATCAATTCATGAAGGTTTGGGGCATGAGGATGATGAATTTTCACGTAGAGGATAGCATTTAGGCATATTTTAGTGATGTTGTTTGTGCCTTGGCATATTGCATATTTTTATGCTTTGGAGCTACCTAAAATGACTTATCATGAATGTGTGATATATGTATTGATGCTTTATATTGTTGGGTTGGTAATGATGTATAAGGTTTGGGTTATATTTGAGGGGTTTGTGCATGGATATGCATGGTAGAGACTAGTTTATAATTCAGTGCATGTGTGTGTAACTTTGGACATATTGAGAGTTGTGTATGTCTTTTTACAATACTATAGTAATTGGTTATATTTCCATCCTAGAGCATGAGATTTATATATTGGTTGTGATTTTAGGAGTTGTTTATGATGGGGATATAAATTGCACAAGTTGGTACACATTGCATGGTGTTTTATGATTTAATGTATGAAGCATGTGTAAGTAGGGGGTTGCCATATGATTTTATTTAAGGACACCTTACTTACTAATATGCCTTGATGCAAGTGAGTTATTTTGGTCATGTATGCCAAATTTTATGCCATATAACATTGAGTTGTGCATGTTTGAGCTGATATGCAATTTTCATGCATGTTAAGGGAAAAATTAAGGGCTTGCAAAAATTAATTTTAGCTTCTTTAATGTTTGAGTTTTTGGGCATGTAATATATGGTTAGAAAGCTCTTTGAGTCTAGTTTCAATAGTATAAGGCTAATTTTGTTTTGAGGTCATTTGCTTAGTCAAAAAATTTATGCAATGCAAGATGTTATAATTAGGCAGAATGTTTTTGTGAATGATGAAGTATTTTTCTTGAAGTGCAAACATGATATGCTATATGAACGTTGTCATGCTCAGCCCATGCCTGGAGTAATATGCTCTGGTAGCATGAGTATCGATCTCCTATAAAGAGACCGCAACTCACACTACAAGGCATACATCGTCTATATGACATATTTTAACTCGTATGGGTACACATTTCTGTATTTAGTGGTGATAAGGAAATGTAGCGTGGCGTCTATTAATATTACTTATCATAACCTGGATATTCATTCATTCATACATACAATTCAGATTGGCAAACATCTCAGTTTATTACATATATGTGATCAGAGTCATCCATTAGAGTTCTCAACAATTTACATAATGACAACGCCAGTAACAAGTATCACCACCAAAAAGGTACAGTAACAACTACTGCCTCTATGATCAATAGAATTACAATAACAAACTAGCGAGGGTATGCCTCAAAAGTCCAATACCACTTCGAGAATGAGAAGTTCTTTGCTGATGCTGAAGGTCACTCCTTAGGTCGCTCTCCCGAAGGCTTAGTACCTACGTTCATCAAATGATAAATGCTGAGCATAAACTCAGTGGTGCTAGTGAAACACATAATTACAACCAAGCCAATAACATTAAACATCATTTCATCATATTATCCATTCAACAGTCATTCAGCAATCATTTACAATTAATAACATAATCATAATATGTCATCATCCTATAAGAACCGCAAGGAATACATAAAAGAATACATTACCTTTAACAATATAAGAAATAAGAATGCCTTCATGCCATGCATTCTCCCTCATTCCCTCTTCTTTTTCTGTATATATATGCATATATCTTTTCCCTACTGGGTCCTTGTAGGTACTGGTACTCATCTCCCGAAGGAGGGCATTTAACTTGGTGGTTCAGTGAACCCATCATTTTTTTAATTATAGGTCTTGAGACTCATCTCCCATAGGGAGGGCTTTAACTGTATGATTCCTCAAAGGAATCCATCATTTGTATGACCCAGTAGGTTCAGAGCATATAGCTCTATAAACATCTCTCTCTTCCTTTTTCTTTTCCCCTTTATACTTCTTGATGCATGCTATGGTTATGCATATATGATTCATGATATTAAAAGACCCCATATACGTATACCACACTCATCATAAGTAAACATGCGATACATCTAATCATAGGGATAAGATACATCATCCCCCAGGACCTTATTTAGGTTCTAAGACAAGAAAAGAAGTAAACAACATAACTAGCACAGACTAGCACAAACTTGAAACAATACTACTTCTAGCGTATGCCCATAGTCTCGTTACCATGATCACAATCTCCGTCTTCTAGCTCTCACAACTTCTAAGCACTTAGGAACCCCAACTCTGTTATTTTTAAGTGTTTAAGGAAGATAAAGATGAAAGAAAAGTAAGGAAAATCTTTGTTCTTATCCGTTGAAAAGTCAAACTTAAGTCGCATACGGCCGTACCACACTCGGTACACCCATACCAAACTAAAACTCATGACAAGCTAGATTTCCTGCGAGGATTGGTACGCTCGTACCCCCATTTGGTACGCCCGTACTGTCACATTCTTCCTGATAAACCTATTTTCCTGCGAGCACTGATACGGCCAGACAACCCTTTGGTACACTCGTACGGTCTCCAGAAGCCTAATGCCACTCATTTCTCACGCTTGGTACGCCTGTACGGTGATCTGTACGCCCGTACTCCAACCAACTTACAAGCCACAACCCATCCTAACTCATTCTCAAGGTACTTAAACCCATAACTCAATCATGAAACACTTCTAAAACATCAACAACATCACACTTCTTCTCTTCCTACCTATCATCTGATCCCATACATTCACCTCCACTTCCCATCATAACATTCATACATCATACACATATATTCACATATGCATGCATATTCAACACAATCAAGTATCCAACATCATACCACAACCATCAATCACATAAACATACATATACATGTATCGACATAACACGCATCATAAGCATTCATCATGCATATTCATATACATGTACGTATACATCCTATTATTCATCTAGCATTCCACATACAATAGTGTCACACAATTAGGATCACTAATGTAGGTGTGACAACTCTCTCCCCTTAAAAAGAAATTTCATCCTGAAATTCTAACCTGGACTACTAGGGAATAAGTGAGGATACTATTCCCTCATAACTGACTCTCTGTGAGAGTAGCGCATCCCGGACGTGGGAGCGCTGCACGCTGTTCGGCGTGAGATGCCGTGGTGCTTGCTCTCGAAAGTATAGACCCCTGAGTTACTACAGGAACTAGACAGATCGTGTCGAGAAAATAACATGGAGTCGCCACCCGGCTTTTTTTAATCAACTCAATTGAGCAACTAAACAAACCAGGAAAATGTAAACCCGAGCCTTCCTGCTGAGGGAAAGCAGCCTGAATTTCTTCAGAGAACGGGTTCGGCATTTCGATTTTATTCGTATTCCGTATTATCATATTCACTTTATCCGGTTTTAACAAAAGCGCAAATTACACACAATTAGGTTGAAGTTCACTTAAGTCCGATTTCATGGCATAGGGAAACAAGAGACATGTAGCAGATTTGAAAGTAGTAAAAGCAGAAATAAATGCAGAAAATAAAAGCAGGAAATAAAACAGGAAATAAAAGCAGCTCGGGTATTTAATACAACCCAACCAAATGAAATAAAAGCAACAACAGAATAAGTCTTCAAGCGTTCCAGAATCATCTTGTCGGAATCCACCGAATTGGGCCTCGAATGAGTCCCGGGTCCATACTCCAGTCCATAAATCCAAATCCTCCGGTTTTCCCCTACCAAACAACTCTCCGCGAGAACAACGTAAAACAGAACAAAAGAACAAAACACAAACACTAAAATGCCAGATGACATGGCATGAAATCACATGAGCAATAACAAAATCACAACATGAATGTGCAAGCAAATATAATATCCATACAATCATAACAATACATCAAGCATATACTAAACATACCATGCAAACAACATAACTATGAACTCACATGCATAACATATAAACATACCATAACATGCTACATCATAATATCATGACATACCATATCATAACATGTGAACATGCTAAACAATACTAAACATGTTATACACCATAAACCATAACATGCAACCACATCATATCATGATAACACATACAACATGATAACATGA
>CANYBF010035924.1:0-10797 GCA_948192965.1 Dalechampia spathulata | reverse complement strand
TTTACCCTTGTTCATAATTATTATTGCATGATACTTAGAGGATGGTTATCCCTTGTAGGGTATATGACGGTTTCCTTAAGGGGAAATCATTGTATATTCTACGGGAGCATGTTACTCCAGGTGGGCTGGGTGTGACAATCTCATATTTATGCCTTCGTACTTGTATAATTAATTACATGATATGTAATCAATATGTTTTGATGTCATGTTAAATATATATATAAGCATCAAAATGTAATACTATGCATAATCCATCTTATACATTCAATATCATTGAATATAATGATAATCTTTTCTTTCATCAACATTTACCATATCATTGTGTTCATAATTCTATATATATGTTAACCTTATTTGATAGATCATGATATCATATTACATCATTTACATCCTTTCATAATTATTCTAAATATATCAACCATCATTAATCATCGTAGGATAACTTCATCGACATGTTAATCTCATTGTATAATAGTAACAAGAAATCATTATTTCAATTAATCATATTATATCAGCATATATATTATTCAATATATTACATGCCATTATATGTTTGTCATTATCATTAAAAATCATACTTGCTATTATCTGTAATTACCATTTCAGTATCAATATTTATTCTCATTCATCCTTTATGTCATCATCATCATTTTCAGCATTATCATCCTTATAGTATATCATATCATTATAATGTTTCATCAATAAATATGAATACCATGATATGTATTCTTACTTTGTATAATTTTGTAATCATTAGCATATATGTACTTTCTCTATAACCATGAATTTAAATTATCATCCTTATTAAATAGATTATGTTATCATATATTATAATGTATACCGTATGGAATTCATTTTCAATTAACTTTCATTGTTCATGCTCATAATGAAATAAATATATAAAATAAAACATGTAATCATATGTTAATATCAATGTAAGTTAATAACTTACCTGTCAATCCATTAATAAGGAATCAGCTAAATAATAACACAAACCTGTGATTTCCATTCCCTTTTAAATTCCCAGTGATATGCATTGAATTTTCCTCTGAACCACATAAATCATAAATTAAATATTCATCTTTAATTAATAAATTTAATTCCATTATGAATCATATATTATTCACATTTAGCAAGCCATATACCACTATAAAATAATTAATTAATCATATATCAGTTTAATCTATTTACTAATCATAACATCAATTAGGAAAACCATATTATAATTTACATTTGTATCACTATTCATGTTAACCATATTAAATATCATATAATTCGAACCAAAGTAACATGTATATGATATCAACTTATTATAATCTTCATACTATTGAAAATCATGTTTATTAAACATTCCATAAGTATAAGTCTCCTTCATTAACATAAACATTACTTATATTAATCCATACTCTTATATAACTATGTTCTTATCTTTTTCCTTATTACTCAACAACTTTCTTTCTTTAGATAAATAGTTAATATCTCAATATAAAACACCAGACAATTAGTATCATAATACTAATCATTTATGAATATCCAGAACATTTGACTTAAATAGTTTCTTAATAATATACCATTCATGTACTATTTAGTATAATCCATTAATATCTAGTAGTTCGGCCTTTTACTAAACATAGAGAAACATGAAGGATTTTGGCTAAACATGAAAGAATACATGTAAATCTAGCTTAGTACTTGATTATTAAAGAGAAATGTAAGAAGAAATGATGTATGCTATGGTTTCTATGGTGAAGAAAATGAAGAATGTGTATGAAGGAAGTAAGAAGATGAAGTGAATGGAGAGCAAAAAGAAAAGAGTATTTGGCCAAATGAGGAAAAATGTGTATTATGACCATTTCAAGGAGCTAAAACCGTATACATTATGTCACATCCACACACATGGTATCTCTGTCTGTTGGCATTTTATACGTATGTTATAGCTAAAATATGATAACTTAATACTTATAATGAAAAGTATAGTATGAATAAAGGAATTCCATATGATATGGCATTTAGTATAAGTGGAATATTATATAAGACTTATGTATAATATGATATAAAAAAAAGATATTTTAATTTATAAGAAAGGGAAGAAAGAAATTTGAGTTGCTTGATAAGTGGCATCTTATAAGTGGTTGTTCTTGTATTGAAGTAAAAAATGGAGGTATATTATCTTAAGGATATACATAACATATTTTCTTATCCTCTTGTTTTCCTTCCTCCATATAGGTTTTCTCCTTCCATCTTCTTCTCATCTGCACTTAAGAAAAACAAAACTCTCTTCTAAGGTAAATCATGCATAGATTTCAGTTTTGATGTTCTTGTGGTGTTCTATGTTTTCTTATTATGTTTTCTTCTCCTTTATGTTTTCTTATATCTTAAAGGGAGAAGTAAGTTGTGTTAGGGTTGTGATGATTGTGTGTGAAAGAAGGAATTAGAGTAAAGGATGAATCATATGAAGAAGTAGAAGTGTTGAAGTGTTGAATTTGATTGTATGTATGATCATATGAATTTCTATTTTGGATGGATGATTGAACTTTTAATTATGTTAAATTGATGTTTTGAGTAAGTTTTGAAAGTGTTTTGATGATGTTTAAGGTATGGTAATGGGTTAAGATGATTGGGGAACCATTTGGAGGTGTTTGGGTGTTGAAAAATGGGTGTTTTTGGGGGAGGACGAGTCTTACACGAGTCGTGTAAATCTCTCCATGACTCGTGTAGCTCACAGACATCCTAAACATGTATTTTTGGGTAAGGGCCGAGTTATACATGACTCGTGTAAAGCTGTATATGACTCGTGTAGACTTTAAAGATTGGTTTTAGGTAATTTTTGTCAACAACGTTTGGAGGCCTTATTGGATGAGTTTTAAAGTGTGTAATATATCATTGGAAAGCTCTTTGAATCTAGTTTTTAATGATTTAAGAATTATTTAATTTAAAGGTTATTTATCTAGGCAAAAGCCTTATGCAATAAGCAAAGGTCTTAGAAGGTAAAATGTTTTGTGTTCAAATATGGTTAAAAAGAGATAAAATTTTACATATAACTTGGTTTATGTTGAAATCTTTTTGTGTTGCTAATATTATCCTTAAATTATATGTTTCTTATTTAAGTATATATATATAAGTAGGGTATTAATTGAATAAGCGTAAGGATCCTTTTCGATTGCTTAAGTATGTTAAGTCATAGACTTACCTGTAAGGTGATTGGAAAGAAGGAAATGAGTTGTGAATCTTTGTATGAATGGTTTCTTTTATTAAGTATGGATATTTTGTAATGTTATAGGTGGTTTGAAGGAAGATTTACAAGTACCATCAAAGGGTTTGGATAAGGGGAAGTCTATTGCAGGTTTGTGCTTTCCTTTTCATGACCTTACCGCATGTCTTGACCTGATGGTCATATGTTAAAATGAGTATGTTGTTCCAGTTATGAACTAGATAGAAAGTTTTTCCATGTTATGATTTATTTGGTTGCTTAGGATAGCAAAGTTATGGGTTATGTTATGTATGGCATAGTATGATCATTAATGCATCATATATGCATCATGTCATGAAACATCCATACATTCAAGCATGCAGAGATGTTCATGACATTACAGAGAAGGTATAAGGTGGATAAAGAAAGAAAAAGAGATGTTACAGAAAAAGAAATGTACTAGGTCACAGAGTTAATGGATTCCTTCAAGGAATCACATAAATAAATGGCCTCTTATGGGAGATGAGTCTCGAGACCTACAGTAAAGAAATAGGTTCATAGAACCACACAGTTTAATGCCCTCCTTCAGGAGATGAGTACCCGTACCTACAGGGACCCAGTACAAAAAGGAAATGCATGTAAAATTGATAATGAGATAAAAGTATAAAGAAATAGAGGGAGAGTGCATAGCATGGTTGCATTCTCAGAGCATACATTGTTATCCACTTATGATGATGTTTTGTATGACGATTCATAGAGGAAATGAGGTTATAATGTATTGAGAATGGTAAATTTTGATCATAATGTATTGAATTATGTATATGTTTAACAACTGAAGAGAAATACAAAGAAAGTAAGTTATGCCATTGATATACTGTTCTTCATTGGATTACTATTATTCTTTTCAGGTGTTTATATATGATTTAATTAATGTTATTTATTCATTTTATAGCACCACTGAGTTTTATACTTAGCGTTTGTCAATTGATGAACGCAGGACCTAGTTCGGTCGGGGAGCGACAAGAGTAGTTGATCTACAGTTGGCTATTAAGTTAACCTTATCCTAGACGCAGGCTGGACTCTTCCAATATACTCCTTTGTGTATATGTAAATATGCAACTTATTTAAGTTAACCTTAGTGGAAATCGTAATTTGTAATATCTTTGTGTGCGGTATCATATTGGTGTTGTGATGATATACTTAAGACATGTAGAACATGTATGATATATCAGAGTAAGTGTTCTATTTGCCAGAATTGATTGTATATAACTGAAATGATGGATGAAGGTATAAAGATAAAATAAAAAAAATATAATGACAAGATATATCCTTTATAGAGTAATTAATGAATTCCTTGTTTAGGGAGTTTATTAACTATTCTACGGGAGCATGTTACGCTGAGTCCGGGTGTGACATCTTAGGTACTTGCAAGGTACCACTGACTTTGGAATTCATGATAAAAAATAAATAATTTGATTTATTTAGTTATTCAGATAGTGATTTTTAGGGGATCACGATGATAAAAAAAAGCATAAGTGGATTTATATTCATGTTAAGTTTTGGAGTTGTTTCTTGGTCATCCAAAAAACAGGAAATTATCCTTCTTTCAACTATGAAAGCTAAGTATGTAGCTACAACTTCATGTGATTATGAAGCTATTTAATTAAAAAGAATTCTTGATGAACTGAAGTTTAAGTAATATGGAAGAATTCAATTCTTTATGGAAAAACCAAACATATTGATGTTAGATTTCACTTCTTGAGGAACCTCACAAAAGATGGAGTAAGTGACTTAGTTTATTGTAAAAGTGAAAATCAAAATCTATTTACCAAGCTTCTGAAGATGATGTCATTGTAAACTGAGAAAGTTACTTTTACAACTTTGAATTAAACTAAATGTTTGACAATATTTGTTTAAGAGAGGAATTGTTAATACACGTGTCCTTTGAATTGGAATTTTATTAACAATTGTCCTAGTCTTCAAAGATTAGTTGGTAGTAGACTATATGCACTTGAATAATTTATTCAGTTCTAGATTTTATGTATTTGTTTATTTCAGTCATTTAGTATGTTTAATAAAGAAACTTCATTCACTTCATTTCTCAAATTTTTTCTTTGGTTCTTTCAACAATTTTCTTCGGTTCTTTCACCTATAATCAATACAAACACCTGTAAAGAAACAACCAAAAGAAAAAACCAATATGTTATGAATTTCAAGTTTGAATTCCAGAAAAAATAGATCAAAAAGAAAGAAAAATTGGAAAACGAAGGAGGAGAAAGAGACGAGGAAAGAGAGATAATGGAAAATAAGGTTAAAATGAAAGAAACAGAGAACATAGTACAAAGCATGAGAAATAAAGAAAATAGCCAAGACATAGAGAGAAAGAGAGATCAAAGATAAAGAAAGGGAAAGGAAAAGAAGAGATTATCGATTAGTCAATTAGTTAGTTTCGTAAAAGGAGGGGTGGGGAGAGTGATGTAAGGAAGAAAGGAAGAAGAAGAAGAAAAAGGAGTAGTTAAAGATGGAAGGAATTTTTTTTTTGGGAGAACGCCGGAAAGAGAGGCCAGGTCAATACAGAAAGACAATAGTTACTTTTACTAGGCTTCCTTCATGCCTCTTTAAATGTGCATTAGGTAGTCATTATCTAATATTATTTTATTTTTTAATTTTTTAGCTTATGTCAAACCATAATTTTATTATTTTGTGTTCTTATTATTTAAATCTAAAAACTAACTTTTTTTGTAAAGATAATATAATATTAATACATATAATGGTTATAATTAATTCAAAATATATTTTATTTGATTAAAAATAGTAATTCATAATTAACTATTGAATAATATTGAATTGGGTTAGGATTGAGGAAATAATAAGTATTCGTACGACTAGGAGAATACCTTGTTATTTATCATGGGTATAGATGAAAAGAAAGAGAAAAAGTATTTGAATGAATACTCTTATATTTCCCTTGTTATTCTATCTTGTACTTATACATTTTCAATGTACTATATATGGCATTTTATTACAACAAACTTAAAATAGAAAAGTAAAACGTTATCGTTTAAGCTATTCTAGAATCTTCCTTCCTTCATTAACATGCCTGCTTCTTCATTCCTTTCCCAATGCATGATAGATTGCTTACAGCTCCTTTTCCCACCTTTTCATCTTCTGCAACCAATCCTAATCCTCCTTCCTCTACTCCCTTCTTCTCTATATCTCTAACAATAGATTTCAGCCATCTACAAGGACCCGTTCGATGATCATGTAAGACACTTCCTACCCAAGCCAGCCTTCAAACTCTCATGGATAATCTGTTCATGATCAAGCCATACCTTGCATATGAGCATCATTAACATTATTATTCTGACTAGATGAGCATAATGATCTCTTTGGATAGCATAAGCATCATATAAGAGAAAGACACGATGAAATAAGAATGAGGCACAATGATTGAATAAATTTAACTACTTATTTTATTGATGAATATGATTCATACAATGATTTGATTATTCCACTTTATGTCTAAGTAGGGGGAATATCTTATATTAAATACAAGCTTAATGAGTGTTTGCCATCATGCTTAGTGCCCAATCGTCGCCCAAGGCTGATTAGTCACTCTGATACGGATCTACATGGAGTTCAAGAGAACACAAGGAGCTTAAATAAAGAACCATAAACTTTTCCAAGTGGTCTGGTTACAAGGTCATGAGCCAACAAATATAAAGCATCCATGAACTCATTCATTCAAGAACAAGTAATAATGGAGCTACAAGAATTGGCCTTCTTTAAATGTTATTTAGAGCTTAAAGGGGTGTTCAAGGCCATAACATTGCTTGAGACTAGTTTGAAGAGAAGAGAGCCTGAAGTATACCATTTGGATCTAATTATGAAACCATAGCCTTATTTTATAAGCCTATAAAGGAGTTAGGCATGTTAGGCCATAAGTTAGGCCTATTGAGAATCCAATAAAGAAAGGAAGACATGCCAATTCTTAGCTTAATTAGCTTGCATGAATTTCCATGTAATATTATCTTTATTTTTATTTATTTATCTTCTAAGTTAGAGTAGGAATAGGATGACCAAGTCCTCCTTGGATTAAACTTTCATATCCTTGAAGGACTAGGGTTAGATACTATTATAAATAGAAGCTTATACAACCCTTTGAGGGGACTTTGAATTATTTAATAAAATTACCTTTATTTTCATGCTTATAGCGTGTTGTATTTTTAAATAGGATGTAAGGATCTGCTTTCTTCTAATAGCATTAGGAATTAGGGTTAACTTATCAACTTGATTTGTGGTGTTTTCTCTTCTTCCATAACCTTATCATTTATGTTTCCTTACTCTATAGTTTGTAGTTTCAATAAGGCAGGGATTTATTCTACCATTGGAGCTATATCTTAGATGTGTGAGGGTTTAAGGCATACTTGCCATTGGGTTCCGCATTACATTCCCCCCTAAAGAGCATTAAAAGCATAGTTGGGTGTGGCAGGAGGAGACATCAAAGTGTTTCATCCATCACACCCCTAAAACACATAAATTAAATATAAATAAGCAAAATATGTTCTACCCTTGAGTAGGGAAAACATCCCCGTAACACTCTCCCTTACTCAAACAATCAACGATCTCGTCAACTATAACTTCAAAAAAAAGTCATAATCTTAGGTTCAATTGCTAGGGGGTTTGATGAATTACTCTTTTATCTACAACTTCTTGAGTCATGATCACTCATGTTGATAAGCTGGTCTTCATTGTTGAGATTGTTAACTTGTACGCTTGTAATATTGACTGAAGTGTACCATCAGCAACTCTCAACCTTATTGTCAGTATATTATGGATATCTTCAAATGAAAAAGGAACTTTGAATTCCACTTCTCTCATTATAACAACTTTGATGA
This sequence comes from Dalechampia spathulata, assembly GCA_948192965.1. Lineage (NCBI taxonomy): Eukaryota > Viridiplantae > Streptophyta > Magnoliopsida > Malpighiales > Euphorbiaceae > Dalechampia > Dalechampia spathulata. Next base: position 2,709 of record CANYBF010035924.1, on the reverse strand, counting down.
CTATATGACTCCACCTGGTTGAACACTTTTACCCATCATCAGCTCCAAGAGTGGTCGTAGCTCATGCTTTTTGACACATTCTTGATCACTATGATTGTTGCTTACTTTCTGATATGCTCTAGTCCAATGTATGGCTCATGAACATCTTCCTCTTTTACACTATGTTCCATTATCATGAGGATTGATCTTAAACTCTCCCACTTGAGGTAGAAAAGTAATAAGATCATAACTCCTTCCTAAAGATAGGTAATTCCACTTTAAAGCTCCAACCGAACAAGTGACTCCATATATCTTCCTGTTCAATAATTATTCACACCTTTAAAATAAAAATCATTAGCAATATGGTTTACCTTTCTGGAACATCTTGTACACGTAAACTCATATGAACTCCCTATTGATTTGCATCATACTATAACAATCTTGCTTTAGCCAACCATTCCACTCCACACTAGGAGGGATGTTGGTACCTGTAATTACCTCTTTATGAGTAACCTTAAGCTTTATTGGTCAACCTATAAAGAGAGAAAGTTCATATACAATTACTCAACCATCGTAGAGTAATTCACATATTTCGTAAATAAATTACTTAACCATCATAGAGCAATTCACATATTTTATAAAAACTCACTTAAGCTACTGTAGCTTGAGCAATTTCCACATCTAATAAACACATTATCAGTACATTTACTCAGACTGCCATAGCCTCGAGCATTTTCATTCACTCCACTAATGCCTCAATGCATGCTAGTTCAAGATTTAATGATCCAATCAATTCATAAGTGCCTTAATGCATACTTGCTCATACGTGTTTCACTCAATACAGCTTGAAATCCATCAACTCATTTTCGTAGCATATCAACACAAGCATGAGAGCAACATTCTCATGTAACCTATCTGTTTGCATCATACATATCAGTAGCAAATCAATTTGATGGTTGCCTCTATAACGCAATGATGAGACCTTGCCAATATGTAAGATATTCACATGTTTCTTAAGAAACTTCCCAAGAGGTAGCTAATTCAATACCTTACTTCAAATCAAGCACGCTTGACTATGAGGTGTGTAAAGAAATAGCACCAAAAAGGCACATACATTATTGCTATGGATAATACTATCAAACCTTTTAAGTTATTCTCTATTATACAGTTTCATACTGATGCAATCTAGAAAAAGCTTGAACAATTCAAAATAAGACAGTCTCATATCTGCCTAATCCTAAAACTGCCCAAACTATCCTTAATCATATAACATCATACTAGTATAATCTCAAAATCACTCGACCATATTAATCTTAGCTTTGATACCAGATGTTATAAGTATAGATTTCAACTCTTAATAAGGACTCATATGACACTTGTGTAAGACACTTCCTATACAATCTAGCCTTCAAACCCCCACAGATAATTTATTCATGATCAAGCCACACATTGCATTTGAGTATCACTAGCATTACTATTCTAACTAGATAAGCATAATGAGCTCTTTGGGTTGCACAAGCATTATACAAGAGAAAGGCATAATGAAATATGAACAAGGCATAATGATTGAATAAATCTGACTACTTATTTTATTGATGAATATGATTCATATCACGATTAGATTATCCCACTCTGTATATAGGCAGGGGGAATATCTTACACTAAAGATAAGTTTAAAAAGATCAAAACATTATTAATGCAACAAGTTTGATCATGAATGTAAAAGATCTTTTTCAAGAATTGAGAGAAAATTGATGGAATGAATTTATAGAAGATGTGAAGAAATTTTATGATATAATGTTTATCCCAGTGCTAAATATGAAGGATAGCATACCGATTAAAGGTCGTTCAAGGAGTGAAGGACAATCTATTACTTACTATCATCATTATCATATTGAGATCTTTATTGCTATAATTGGGGTTAATATTACCAAATGACACTGTTCTTAGGTTGGTTTTCAAAATGGTCACTGATTTTCAATTTTTTTCTTTTCAATATCTGAACTTCATTTTTTTTCATCAAGAGGTTTTTTGCCTCATAAATATATATGTGGCAGAATATTCCCCAAATATTCCCTTGCATTGCCACATGGATGGTTGCCACATCATCATTCATGATGACATGTAATCCTACATGGTAATGTAATTGACGTGGCAACCATCCACGTATGCAACCATCCATGTGGTAATCGTCCATGTATGCAACCACCCAAGTGGTAACTATCCATGTGGCAATGCAAGGGAATTGTCACACCCAGCCCACCTGGAGTAACATGCTCCCGTAGAATATACAATGATGTCCCCTTAAGGAAACCGTCATATACCCTACAAGGGATAACCATCATCTAAGTATCATGCATGTGAGAATAATAATCAAGGGCAAGCAGGTAAAATAAACTCAGGACACTTTACGACATATACACCTATTACAATTACTGCCTACTAAACAGCTGAATAATTAATTACATATAATTAATTACTACTCTAAGTCCCTACCTTCACATAACCTTGCTGAATGGTTGCCTGGGGATCCGTGTTCTTTACGCTGCGACAAACCTGCATCCATCGAATGATGAACGTTGAGTATATCACTCAGTAGTGCTATAATCTTAATGAAACAATCATATGAATAATAACAAAATAAAGCAAACCTCTTTACCCAACCATAAGCAGGTAGTTACCTGCAACACATAAACACCTTCTAGTATGTCCACTACGGAACTATACTTA
>CANYBF010035918.1:0-10673 GCA_948192965.1 Dalechampia spathulata | reverse complement strand
TTTAGGGAGCCTAACTAAGCCAATTAAGTCCCTAGATCCTAAGAAATAAATTAATTAAGTGTTTAATTAATTTGGGAGGATTTTGGCAGAGGTTTGGCTGCTCTTAGAGCAAATTTCGGGGTCCAAAAAATGTTGCCCGAGGTCTATATATATAGAGCAAATTTTTGGGTGGAAATTTTGTAATTTTTGGCATGTATTTGCATACATGTGTGCCACATGTAAGGCTATGTGTGCCACACATGTGCTACATGTGGCACACATAGGGCTATATGCGCGCGCATATAGCATAGAAACCCTCGCATAGGGCCCACTGTGGTCACTTCCGGGATGCACCGCGAAGCGTATAAGCGTTATTTGATGTGAGGAACAACTTTGCAGAAGAAATTTTTTCTAAATTCGATTTTGAAAGGGCTCCCGACCAAACGTCTTTACTATGCAACATGCGTAGCCTATAGGGTTATGCGCTATGCACGTTGCATTTTTTACCTACGTGCTCCGTCTCGTACGGGCGGAACGGGATGTGTGCCATATGTCCAAGAAAGTGCAAATGACATTTCAAGAAACTTTGCAGTTATAAGTTTTCTCAAATTCGGCCCCGAACATCGAGTTTTGGCTAATGGGCTCGATTTGGGCTCAATAGGCCCATTAAAGCTAAAAAGTGGCATACGGGATGCCGTGGGTCGTGCCTCGTGTAGGTACTAGCGGAAACATGTTCTACATGTTGAGAACACTTAAATTGGTGAATTCCGGCAGTGGGCCCATCCGGGTACTATTCATGATGAATAATACCAAGCGTTCCGCCTCAAGTGAGGCGGTAGATAGGGTGTGTTCTATGCGTACAGGACGAATTGAAGCGGATGATAGTGGGAAGCGGACCCCACTAGTGTTTAGCGGGCCCCACAGCGAGGTGAACCTACAAATGTGGCATTCGGAATGCCACGAGATGTGCCTTGCGTAAGGCAGCAGCAGAATGTACTCTGTAAGTACAGAATACACAGAATTGGCTAATTGGGGAAGCGGGCCCCGCTTGTATACTATTTACAGTGAATAGTAACCTATATCTAAAATGCAATATTTTGCATTCTACGTATCCTACCACGCGTAGGCAGGTGTGAAATGTATTTTGTAAGTACAGAATACACAGAATAGGAAATAGGAGCAGCGGGCTCCTGTTATTCCTAAGTGGGCCCCACCGCGTATTGGGCCCAGAAGATGGCATTTGCGATGCCCAGCATTGTGCCTTGCGTAAGGCAATATGGAATTGTATTCTGTAAGTACAGAATACACAGAATAGGCAATACGGGCAGCGGACCCTGCTGTTACTAGGTGGGCCTCCACAGCATAGTGGGCCCAGCAGACGGCATTCGCGATGCCAAGCGCTGTGCCTTGCGTAAGGCAACTGGGAAATGTATTCTGTGAGTACAGAATATACAGAATAGGCTATTGGGGGCTGCGAGCCCCGCTTCTATTTAGTGGGCCCCACCTATGTACTATTCATGATGAATAGTACCCAGGGCCAAAAATGCAATGTTTTGCATTTCAGGCGGTTTGCCTTGCGCAGGTAATAGGGAAAGGGTGTTCTGCATGCATAGAATACTCAGAATACGCGATGGGTCCTGCCAGGCGCCATGGTGGGCCCCACCAGTCCTGAAATGTTCTGCGCACCAGAACACATAGAGGAAGACACAGGGGCCTATATGTATAATCGGGATCAATATCGGGGACTCAATCCTAGCCGAATTAACGAGGATCCAAAATTATACGATGGTGAAAAGTGAGGGTCAACAGTTTGCTCCCTAATCAGAATCGTTTTGAGGTGACATGTGCTTAAGTCATCAAAATACGATCTGATCATAGCGTGATTTTTCACCAGGAGTAGGAAGCGTACCTGACTCGCAGAGGTGCTCGCGTTGAGGCTTAGATCCCAGTTCTGTCACTGGGAGCCCGGTGCTCGGGCTGGAAGACCAATGCTGATATAAAAATCCCAATTCTACCAATGGGAGCCCGGTGCTCGGGCTCGATGATTAATGCTGATCAATGGTTCCCAATTCTGCCAATGGGACTGATGGCAACGCCGTGAGTTAATCATCTGGAGCCGGCAGCCAGATGCATATGCGATAGGGTTTAGGAACCAAAGGCTTGGTTCTGTGATCGCTGCTGGATCGTAGGGTCCAACTGCGGGACCCGGGTGACCATCTACTGCGTCAATTCTCGTGCCATCTATAAAGGTCAGAGATCTTGGAACTGGCTTCCAAGATCCTCTGTTGGGACTCTGACATTTCTGGTCGACGGTTCTGACCAGTATAAGTACCCCAGCTCCATTACTGGGGGCCCGGCGTTCAGGCTACTCCGGTTAGTGCTAACTGGTGGTCACTGCAAGACCGATGGCTTCCTTGCGAGTAATTCATCTGAAGTTAGCATTCAGATGCCTATGCGTTAGGTTTTGACGTCAAGGGCTTGACTCTCTGATCTCTGCTGGATCAGGCGATTCTACAGCGGAACCAGAGGTGACCTTTTGCTAGGTCTGGGTGATCAACCGTCAGATCTTGTTCTCGCGCCATCAATTAAGTGTTGTCTGTCTCCAAAGTCTGCATTTGGGACCCTCTGTCGGAATGCAACACTATCTGGTCAACGGTTTGACCAGAAGTCAAAAGTTTGACTACTTTTGATCGTCTGCTGGATCAATTTTATGTCTTTGCCAGACATAGGAAAATAATTTGTCAGTGAAATTGGTATTAAAATAGTCCAGGAAAAATACCTGAATTTTTTAGTATCAGTCTGCTACATTCTGACTGAATTTTTGGTTTTTTCACACACTACGGCTCGTGAAAATTGAGCTTTGGAGGAGCAAACGACCTCGAAAAATTCTGAAATTTTTACCATAGGCCTAATTCTTCATGGGCATATTTATGGGACCCAGGCGCACATTAGTAGAAGTGCACAGTGCCAGGCGCATGTTAGCAAAAATTGCAACGTGCGGTGCACGTTGCCCTATGTGTGGCGCACATAGCTTGGAATTTTTATATATCTGGGCTTCCAATTCGAAAATCACTTTGTTTTCCTTCAAAAACTTGATTTCCTCTGAAACCCTAAACTGAAAATTTTGCGTTTTTGCAAAAATGGCCGGTATTAGGATGCAATCGACGCCCCGGGACCCCGAATCTGTCCCAAGTTATTCCTTAACAGAGCTCACGACTCGTGGCACTTATTTTGGAGCCCGTTTTGGGGATGCAGTTGCGGAGACTTTCATCATTGACTCGCATCGGTCCCGAGCTCCTCTTGAGAAGGTGAGTTTTCTGCGACTCGGCTCGATTTTTTTTTTTTGGTTTTTTTATGGCTTTTCTGAAAATTAAATTCTAGGCTATTTTTGATGCATTTAGGCTCATATTAGGCTAGGATTTTGTGCTAGACTGAAGCTAGGCTTAGGTAGGCTCGTGTTTGTCTTGTTGGTTTAGCGAAAACCAGATTTTTCGGCGTGGGTTTATGCTATATGTGGCGCATATAGCACTATGTGCGTCACATGTATGCCATGTATGGCACACATAGTGTTATGTGTGGCACACATAGCACAGAAAAATGGGCTAAACGGCTCATTTTTGAGCCGTTTCTCGGAGAATTACGCGTTTTAGGGTTTCATAGGCATGAATAAGTGCATTTAGGGCTAGGAGGAGGAGCTCTGTACCTCTGAAATTATTCTGTGCACTCTGTAATTCAGTCTAAAGTCTGACTTGAATTCTGTGTTTTGCAGAGGGAGCGGACAGTGGTAAGCAGCGGTAGCATCCGCGGTATTTTGAGTGGTACTCCCAGCTGCCAAGGGAGATTCGTGCGAGAGTGGACCGAAGCTGTTTTGGTCCGTATATCACCTGTTTTACTAGTTTAGAGAAGAGGTGCAATAGGCTCGTCATTACTGCCATGATTGAGCGGTGGATGGATTCCACCCATACCTTCCATCTGCCGGTAGGCGAGATTGTTATTACTCCCGGGATATTTGCTGGAATCACCGGGTTGGAATGTGTAGGGCTGCCGGTTCAATTTGATGCTAGATTAACTTCACCTCGCTGGGCATATGGTGCAATCTTTGACCTCTTGGGAGTGTCTCCCAATGTGCGAGGAGGGCATAGTATTTCTTACGACTGTCTCAGAGAAGCGGTGCTGGCAGAGAGACTCGGTCGAACCATTTTAGCTGACCAGTACACCCGCAGCTTTCTACTGTACGTGCTAAGGTGTACACTGTTCAATGACAGCCGGAACAGTGTCCACATGTCAGTGTCTTTTATACACAATCAACACAACCCACAACAACTTACATCATGAAGGAGACATACATATAGTTAAGTTAAATTAAAAGAAGTATAAAGGTTGAAATCTACCTATGCTCTTACCTTGATATGTTGTTTCTCTTAGGTTTGGATGGAAAGAGAGAATAAGAAGGAGAAACTATATTGTCTTTGTAAAGAAGAGGTAAACACCTAGCTTGCTTTTTCTTTCCTTAAGAAGATAAGTCTCCATTTTTATTTATTATTATTATTATTATTCTCACTTAAGTTAGGAAGGGTCCAATAATATATGGACACTTGGCAAACCTATACCACTTCCTTACATAACCTTATTTTCTCTCCTCCTTATTTATTAAAACATCATTATGACATCATACCATACTTACCACTCATTAATATAAGTTGAACATAAATTCTACATAATTTTAATTTTCAATTATAACCTTAACTTCTATTATAATCTCATTTGTATCCTATCTTACAATTTAATATACCATTACTTCTAACTCCACTTTACCTTGTACTTGCCAATCTTAACCAATACTTTATCATACAATAATATGTTAAACTTACTAAAGTATCACTCTTCATCCAAAGCATTCATACCTTTAGTGCATATTCACTTCTTTCTCTATCAATTTCATTTTAAATGGCATTCTTTTATCCATAGGACATTTCATTGTCCATACTTATGTCAAAACATTTATGCATCACATCTCATTCATGTATTTCATGTATGAAGCAAGCAGTCATTATACAGAACATGTCTATGTGTGAATGTGATACTTATCGAGAGGCTAATAATGTGGATGTGACAGGATCCAAATGTTAATACATTTTTAAAAATTATGATACAATACATATCCTCAAAGGCAACAATAACGAAATAAAGGACAACTTTGATATAAAATTAATGATCATTTAAAATTTCACTATAGTTAATTAATACACGTTTATTTGTGCATATTAATAAATTAGTATATTTCACTCTTTCTTTCAAATTCCTTTCACAACTCTTTTCATCTAATATATATTAATATTATACGATAAAAATATTATTATACATTTCGCATTACAATTAAATTACCATTAAAAATTCATATGTCATAAAATAAATAGACCACCTTTTTTAGTTTTTTTTTTCCCTTAAGATAGCAACATTAATCTACATTATTTTTTAGAATTATTAAAATTATTTTATATCAATTTCTTCACATAATTTTGTGTTTTTTTAAATTAATGATATTTATTTTGAATGTATGTATTCACATTTACAATTTTAAATTTAATTAAATATAAAATATGGATAATAAAATATTTTAATTAAATATTCTAAAATTATTAATATCTTTTTTCATAATAATTTAAAAAATTACTTAATTATTTAAATTATTTACTTAATTATTTTCATTTAAACAAATATGCACAATAAAACATTATAAACTTCATCAAATAAAAATATGATATCTATAATTATTAAAATCTTTCTATTATAAAATATTATTTAATTATTTCAACTATTTACTATATTATTTGCAATTAAACAAATATGACAGAATAAAATATTTTAAATTTCATTTAGTATAACTATTACATCTATAATTATTAGTATACTTTTTACATAAAATTAATGAAATTACTTAATTAATTAAAATATTTACTTTATTATTTTCAGATTATGCACAACAAAATATTTTAAATTTCATTAGGGTAAAATTTTACACCTAAAATTATTCATAACTCTTTCCATATAAATAATATAATTACTTAATTATTTTAACAGGAAAATTACCTCTTTAATTAATTAATTAATTACTATTTCATTAATATTTGAAATTATTCCATATTTCATCATTTTTATTAATTTTTAAATTAACAATATTTTTCTTTTATAGAATCTCATAGTTGACCTTGTAACAAGAGCGTACAATAACCCTTTTTCTTTTCCCGGAACCAGAGCTTGTTTATGAGTTTCAGTTAAAAAACAAAGTATTTTTGCCAATAAAATATTAAAAAAACACATAAAGATGGAAATATAACATCATTATTGATATCATGTAATTTTTAATTGTCATTACGAAATATTTAGAAAAAGTAAATGTGATAGTCATTTATTTAGTGTAATTTGTTTTCAAAGGGTACAATCATATCATATAAATAATGTTCATGATATGATATAGGAACAATGTCCACCATTGTCACATTCTCCTCTTACGTAGTAATATTCAGACAAATAGTATAAACTTTGAAGTTTTTATTCTTTTAAATAATTTTCTATTCATGATTTCATCATAAATAATATTTATAAATAAATCTTTAAAATCGTGAAATTCCATCGGAGTTTTTAAAAAGTTAAAAAAGAGCGAATAGAAGAAAATGCTCTTTCGATATTTTATTGAGAGTCAAAGGAATGAGACAGAGACACATGGTCAGCGCAGAATGCAGCGAATCACATGTGATTGTTGTCGTAAGAGGGCGAATGGACTGTCTCTTTAACGGTCCTTTTGTGTTGACTCTTCAATAGTTGTGCCTTTTCAAATATTGGTAAATTTTTTTTTATATTCTGATTTGAAGCAAAACTTTGAATCTGAAAATTTGGTAATTTATAGAAATTTTTTCATCTAATTTTTTACAAATTAATAATGTATGAGTAATTATTTTAATTTATTAAATTATTTCATTTTAAATATATATGTTAATTGATGGCTTCATAATAAATTCAAAAATGATTGACAGTTTCATAATTGTTATTTTAATGTTATTAATAATAAAAACGTTCTTTCGAGATTTTTATTTATAAAAACACCATTTTTTTAACTTATTATTTTTTTAGGTTCGTCACATACTAATTTTTCATTTTCTTTTTATTTTTATTTTAAATTATTTTGATTTATATAATTTATCATTATTTTTTAATTTGATCAAAGAGTTTTATCTTTATTAAAAAAGAAAAATTAATATAAAATAAGATCAACTAATTAATCTATTTTTTTAAAATCATAATATAAATACAATAATGCATTTGAGAATGATGATTAAAATACAAAAAAATAAGCTTTTTTAAATTAATATTAAAAAAATTATATTTTTGATTTTTGATTTAGAATACTATATATATATATATATTTTAGATACTAATTATATATTTTCAAAAATTTTAAATAATATCTTTTTTGTATATAATATGAATACAATATATTTTTGGTAGATTTTATGAAAATTCATTATTTTTGTAAATTCATTTTATAATCTCCATAGTTTTATTAAATAATACAATTTTTCATTTTTTAAAAAATATTTTGACTTTTTTATGTAAAAAAATGAGACTCTGTGTAGCTTTTGCTGCGATTCAAAGCAAGGCTTGCAACAAACAACATCAAGGGTTCATTTAGAGCAAAAGTGCAATCTTCTCGAGGAATGAAACGAACTCAAATGAGTAGTAAGATGGAGTCGTTACTGAATGGTTCCAGATTTGGTTCAACCAACATATAGCATGAGTGCTAAGTCAAGCCTTCAAAGATGGGTTTAAGTGGTGAAAATCTATTTTTTTAGAGTTTTAAAATTTGATTTTACCATTTTAGTCAAGGTAATTATCTTAGGCAGACAAACATACATAAGCATAAAATAAGGCACATAACTCGATATAGCATGACATCAACCATAGCAAATATAGCATGATGAGTATGATATAGCAATCATTGCAAATGAAACATGGCATATGAGATGACATGTGAGAAGTGACATGATATATGCATGGCATGTGAGATAACATGATATAAGTATGACATGTGAGATGACATGACATAAGCATGACATATGAAAGATGACATGGCATAAGGCATGACATATGAAAGATGACATGACATAAACATAACATGTGAAAGATGATATGGCATAAGCATGATATGTGAAATGACATGGCATAAGCATGATATGGTATAACATACATCATATGACTGATAAAATAAGCATAATTAAGCATAACAGCATGAATAAAAAAATAATGACCTGAAGAAAGGGATCGAGAGAGATAAGGGAATACATGATGAAATAAGACTAAATCATACATCAAAAGGAGAAAACTAAAAAAAATAGAGGCTTATTCTATTACAAAGAATCTTCAACGATATAAAAATATGAGATGTATAGCTACTTCTCCTCCACTCAAGAAAACAACCTTAGATAGCATGATCCAAAATGCACGAATGAAAAATACAAATAAATGATGTTAAGCAACAAAAGAAATGTAAGGATATAATTGATCAATCCTATACCGTATGAAAGCATGAATCTAGGATCAAATCCCGAGAATATGTTAGCAATATTTATGAAACAAGAAATAAACACGAGTCAAGTCATGAAAATAAATTGATTCTAAGAAAAAATCATTCATAGACATAATTGGAGGATTCTAAGATCACATGTGACATCACTTAGAAACAAGTCAACATCCAATTAAGGCTAATCATGTCCACAAACTCAAAATCGCTATTAAAATGACATTAAATTGAAGAATTAAGCAAAATTAAGTTGATTTAATACTAAAATCAATCAAATTGATCATGAAAATCAGAATTGAAAGACTTTAACATCCTTAAGCATCAATTAGAGCATGAATCAACATCCAATTTGACTTCAATGACATCAATTACAACTAAATTGAATTAAAAATATCCTTTAACTTGATTAATTAATTTTAAAGCTAAAATCAATAAAATTGGAATGATTTATGATGAATCTAGATCATTGTGAGATCACAAATGCTACTAGAAACTTCAAAAAGATAGAAAATAAAAGTGAAAATAATGGATTTCTGTCAACCCATAATATTATATGCATCATATCAATGTGTACATGCGTTACATATAATAAAGATCAAAGTATATGCGTTACACAGAGTGATATATGTATCGCATAAGGTAAAATACAAACTATATGCATCGCATAATAGTATATGCATCACATGAAGTTGTTTACCAGAAGAACAAAATTATGTTTTTCAGCCAAAATCATGATGCAAACCGATTGTTTGACTGGTACATATCATTTAGGCCATTAGTTATCATGCCTTTCGGAGTTGCAACATGCTCCCGTAGAATAATTAATGATCTCGTATAATAGAAATCACTAATTACTTTACAAGGGATGCGTAAAATTTTTTTTATACTTATAATGTTTGTGCACCGATCTAAGCTTTGCGAAAGTATTGGTCCCAAATAACATTTTCATATTTACTGCCTTAACATTACTTTAAATTGCTTAATTAATTTAATTAAAAACATTAATATACTCCAAGTCCTTGCCTTCAAAGAGTCTCCTGCTGAATTGGTGCTTTGGGAACCCGTGCTCACCACCCATCTTTTAACCTACGTCCATCAAATGATGAACGCTAAGTATATAACTCAGTGGTGCTTTAACACATAACATAGGAAAATATAATCATAATTATATCATGTAACATAACAGTTCTTGTATTCATTTCATCATAAATATAACATCATGAAAATACTTTTTCTTAACATCTATACATGAACATCATATATTCATTTCATAAATAATAGATCATTATTTAGTCTAATCAAAACATTATCACGTTTATCTCCATAAAAAATGTTACTCATTTCTTTAAATACATTAGCCTTTTCATTTAATTTTATAAAAATAGCATTGATTCAATATTGTTTACCATATACTACTAACCTTTCATTTCATTACTCATAAAAATATACATATCATTTAGACATTTTAATTTTCATTTTACTATATCGATAATTCAATCACTTGAAAGATCATATTCTTATGTCATTTGCATTTTCTGATGCTAAAAATCATATAACTTCATTTCATCATAATTTCATAACAATATACATTGCTTAACATATAACTAACCAATATCATCACTTTCATAAACATTTTAAACTATAATAAAATTTCTGCAAGTTTCCTAATTGCCACCTTTCACTTTATCACATATCTCTCTTTCTACATTTAACATAAATAACATTAATGAAAATAGCATATTCCATCATACATTACCATAAATCTTTATTCAATACAATACCCATATAACCATGATTATAGTACAATTCTCATTCATTTCCATGTACATTCTTACAATGGAGTATAAATGCCAAACATTGCATATAGATCATCATATAAATTTGAATTAAGCTAATATTTATAACCTTCATTTAAATATCATTAATTATTCCCCTTTATCTTTTATGTTATAATTATCAATTAATGACATCATAGTCTAACATATCATCTCTTATTTAAATATCATTACTAACTTAGCATGTCATAATATCATCAAGTAAATGTCATTATCATTATGACATATCAACATCAAATCAATACACCATATCATATCATCACGACAATTAAATATGAATG